>CAUYQG010125486.1:0-11182 GCA_963574415.1 Tarsius wallacei | reverse complement strand
GCCCGGCTAATTTTTGATTTATTGTAGAGATGAGGTCTCGCCAAGTTGCCCAGGCGGGTCTCGAACCCGCGGGCTCAGGCAATCCACTCACCTCAGCCTCCCCAGGCGAGGGATTACAGGCTGAGCCACCGAGCCTGGCTTCTCTTTTAACTGCAAAGTTTGATTTATTTAAGCTTGCTCCATTTTACATGCATGCTTTTTATTTTGTCTTAATTTCTCATTTTCATTTTACCCACCCCTTTGTTTCTTTCTTTTGGCTTAATCTTTTAAAGACATGCTTTATTGTCTTTAAAGAATATTATTATTAAAAACACAGTTTCTATTAAATCACATTTTTTTGGTCTTTTTAAAATTTTCTATTTTAAAGATACAAAAATCACACTTTTGGAAAGTACAATATTTTTAAGAGTGCCCTCTATTTTATTTTAACTATTTTTTTTTTTTGAGTCAGGGATTCATACTGTCACCTAGGCTGGAGTACAGTGGCATGATCATGGCTCATTGTGACCTTGACCTTTTGGGCTCAGGAAATCCTTCTGCCTCAGTCTTCCTTTTTTTTTTTGAGTTGGAGTCTCACTCTGTCACCCAGACTGGAGTGCAGTGGCTGCTCCCGGCCACTGCAGGCTCGACCTGCTGGGCTCCGGCGATCCTTCCGCCTCAGCCTTCCAAGTAGCTGGAATTACAGGCACGCGCTACCACGCCCGGCTGATTTTTTTATTTATTGTAGAGATGAGGTCTCACCAAGTTGCCCAGGCGGGTCTCGAACCCACAGGCTCAGGCAATTCACTCCCCTCAGTCTCCCGAAGTATGGGATTACAGGCTGAGCCACCGAGCCCGGCTTGTCTCAGTCTTTCAAGTAGCTGAGATTACAGACATGAGCTACCACACTCAGCTAATTTTTACATTTTTTTCTTTTTTCATAGAGATGAGGTTTCGCTATGTCGTTCAGGCTGGTCTCGAGCTCCTGGGCTCAAGCAATCCTCTTGCATTGGCCTTCCAGAATGCTGGGATTATAGGCATGAACCGTCCAGGTTCCCTTCATTTTAAACTAAACTTTATTTTGAAATAATTATAAATTCACATGCAGCTGCAAGAAATAATACAGAGAAATCCTGTGCACTCTTTAGTCAGTTTCTCTCGCTGGTAACATCTTACAAAACTATAACACAAAGTCAGAAACAGGACATTAATATGCTCCATCAATGTTACTCCGATTTCCCCAGTTTTACTTGCATATAACCTCTGGCTTTCCTTTGTGAGTAGTCTCTTTTCCCTTCTGACTGCTTCAAGTATCTTCTTTGATGTCCTGCAATTTTACTATGATGTGTTTAACAGATTTCTTTTAGTCTTGCTTGGAATTTACTGGGTTTTTTGAATCCATGCTTTAGTATCTTTCATCGATTCTGAAAAGATCCCCAACCATGATCTCTTCAACTTTGTCTCTGCCCCACAACCTCGATCTGCTGGGCTCAGGTGATCCTTTCACCTCAGTCTTCCAAGTAGCCAGAACCACAGGCACACGCCACCAAGTCCAGCTTATTTTTTGAGTTACTGTTGAGTTGCCTAGGTTGGTCTCGAACCCACGGGCTCAGGCAGTCCTCTCACCTCAGCCTCCCAAAGTGCTGGGATTGCAGGCCTGAGCCATTGCACCTGTCCTTCCTCTCTCTTCTTAAACTCCAGTTAAACCTGTTAAGCTTATTATCTTCCATGTTACTTAATATCCCTGTCATATTTTCTAATCGTATCCTGTCGTCTGGAAAATTTCTTCCTAATTCATGAATTCCCTCTTCATCTACACTGATTCTGCTATTCAATTTACCCATTCATTTTTAGATTTTAATAATTTATATTTTCCTTCCTAGAAATACCATTTGTGCTTTTCCAAAACCTGCTTGGTCGTTCTTGATAGTCCTACTCCCTTTCTAAAATTTCTTTTTATTTCTATAAAAATAATGAAATGATAATTTTTCTTGGAACTTTCAGGGAATTTTTAAGTTTTAAAGATCTATATAAAGTTGAATTCCTCCCAAGAGGATCTCTGATTCTGGTTATGTCCTGTAGATACAAGCAATTCACAGTCAATTTAAAATGATTTATCTATTTAGGTTTTTTTTCTTTTTAGATTTGCTCCTAAGACTCTCATCATATTTAGATTTTTTCAGAGACAATGTATATTCTGACCAGGAGCCCACATGGAGACTTTGGCTGCAAATTCTGAGGGAAAGTACTTCCTCTCTCTAACCAGTACCACAGTTAAGACGGGCAAATGCTCTGTTGTCCTTTTTAGTTTAGCAAAGCCAGCGTGTCCCCCAGTGACGATGCAGGTCTTACATGGACTTGGGCTTACCTCCTGTCCTTTCTGTCTTGCACAGGCATCACAGCAAATGCCCAAGAATTCCAGGTTCAGCCAAAAGCCTCAGTGTAACAGCCAGCTTAGACCCTCACCTACTAGGGCAATTGCCATGCTTAGGTTTGGAGTTGTGTGTGTTCACTGCTTTTATTCCAGATCAGTAATATATTCTTAACTGGGAAGATCACTGGATAATTAGGACTACTAAATTTTATATACTGATTTTTTTTTAATGTACTTTTTTTTTTTTTTTAAAACAAATAGAGACGGGGTCTCACTATGTTTCCCAGGCTGGTATCGAACTCCTGCCTTGGTCTCCTCAATCACTGTGTTTTTAGACATGAGCCACCATACCCAGTCTAAAATTCTATATATTGCTAAAAAAAAAAAAAAAAAATGCAAGTTTCTTATTTCTTTTAAACAACTTAAATAGAGCTATTTTATAGACTGTCAGATCCTTAAGGGTATAGTCTATCTTTATTCTTTTTTCCTGCTGTCTCTGACTTATGATGGATTTAAATTGGGACTATGAGCTCATATTTGGTTGATTTTAATCTGCAGGAACCCTGAAGAGTCAGATTTGAGAGTGGCTTCCTCAGTAGAATGTCAGGTACCCACAGGGTCTATAAACATAGATTTTTTTTTTTTTTTGAGTTGGAGTGTCACTCTGTTGCCCAGACTGGAGTGCAGTGGCACGCTGCCGGCCACCACAGCCTCGACCTGCTGGGCTCCGGTGATCCTTCCGCCTCAGCCTACCAAGTAGCTGGAACCACAGACATGTGCTACCATGCTCAGCTAATTTTTGACTTATTGTAGAGCTGAGGTCTCGCAAAGTTGCCCGGGCTGGTCTCGAACCCGTGGGCTCAGGCAATCCACTTGCCTCGGTCTCCCAAAGTGCTGGGATTACAGTCTCAGCCACCGAGCCCGGCCACATAGACCACTTTTATTCTTCAGCTAGTAGTTTTATAGACACCACAGATGATGTAAACGTGAAATCATAACTTGTGTTGAGTAGAGAGTAGTTATAAATTATTGGGGAAGATTTTTTTTCCCATCTGTCCAAGAGAAAATCATGATAAACAGCATGCCAATTTGATGATATAGGTTTTTTTTTCTTTCTTTTTTTGGTTTTATTCTACTAGTCTACCTTTTAATTGGATATATAGCCTCTTGACAAGGCTGGCTTAATGCCAACTCAACTTTCGCCTTGGGTGAGCTCAAGGTCTTGTTTTCTGTCTACCCTAGTGACTCACATAAGTAACTACGCCTTTGAGAACAGCCTTAAAAATCAGTTCAAGCTGTCACTACAGTTTTTGATCCTGTTGATTCTGAACTTTGCTTACTTTTTTGAGAAGCAGCTTCTATGTAGTTTAAAGGGTCTTTGTAGTGTTAAACTCAGGTATATATTTATTTTATTGGGAGAGATGTCATTTCATTTTTGTGTTTGTTTCCAGCCTATATGACCACCTGTATGTTTACAAAAGATGATACAAAATGCTCTGGGGTCTTTAGAAAAAAATGAAGTTTCAATAAATGCAACAAATAGTAAAAATATACTTCAGCTCTATATTATGACCTATTAAGTGATAGAGACAAAAAGAAGACAGGTGTGAAAGAAGAAAAAAAAAATGCCAGCATAAGGAAAAAAAAAAAAAAAGAGAGAGAGAGAGAGAGAGAGAACTGTGCAACAACAAAAACAAATTCTGGAGGGAGGGCCAAACAAGAGATGCATCAACAAACAAACCTAACCAGAGACAAGAAGACCCAGAGGAAAACAAAGTATTGCAAGAGGAATATAAAGCCTTCATTTCCAAGGAATAAAGAAGGAATATTCATCTCTCATGGCTTTTTAATGTTGCTGCTAAAGATTCTTTTTCAATCATACTGCCATTCTTCTAGAAAAGATCTCAAAACAGGGGAAAGTAAACCTGTGTACCAGGTTTAGCTTGCAGTCAGGGTTTCTCCATCTCCATGTCAGGCACCTGAAAAACCACTAGACAGCCTCATGTCACTAGGGTTTATCTGTTCCCTACATGTCTCAAAATTTTTCAGCAAATTCCCAATTTACAGATGGCAAAAATTAAAAGCTCTTCAAAACAAATCTCAATTCTCATCACACTGAGACACTTTGGCATACACAGTTGTTTTACATCTCACTGTTTGGGGGCACGATTAAACCAACCTCTACTCACACATATACATGGTATTTTTGATAGAACCAAAATTGGGGAATGTGATCACTTAATAAATTTTGCTACCTACAACTCTCCCCTAAAAAGAATAATTTCCATCATATTATTAAGTGATAAATGCAAAAAAGGTTTCTTAACAAGTCTTTTACTTTTATATGTAGATATATATATTTTACTTTGTATCCAAAGGCCAATTACCTAAATTCACAGTTCTTGGATAAACAGCAATACTAAATGTTTTATTTCCTGGTAAAATTGTTCTAAAATCTAAGTTATTTTTCCTGAAGAGCTGATGAACCTACACTACATAGTTTTAATTTTTTACTGTGTAATCTTAATAAAAATCACCAAAAGTAAAGTTGGCATGGCCTTTGAATACATCTTAAACAAATGATTCACTTAAACAATCAGTGACTTGTCAGTGATTGTCTGACAAGCCATTCAAGCACTGCACGTAATTTTGCATTTAAAGTTATTTATCGTGTAAAAATGTGGTACATATACACAATGGAATATTATGCAGCCACAAAGAAGGACAAACATATGGACTTTGCAGCAACTTGGATGGATTTAGAGTCACACTCAGTATTCTATCACAGAAACAAAGAATAGAGTACCATATGTTCTCACTCATAAGTGGACCTTGAACAATTACAATACTGTAAGAAAGGGATGGACAATAGTGGGAAACTATCGGGGGGTGGGGTGGGATTGGCAGTTGAGGGAAACTGCTAGGGAAGAGAGGGGCACACCTCATCAACAAGGGTACCTGCATAATCAATGTTTGTATATCTAACCCTGAATTGTAACCCACATCTTTATAATTAAAAAAAAGTTATTTATTTTGGAAAAAAGTACAAATAATGCTTTCTGTAAGCATATCAGCTTTTTAAAAAAGCCTGAATGTACATTAACTTACCATGTGACATCTAGTCATAAACTTTCTCCTGTGCAACATAAAAGACAATATGTTTTCTTCATTCAAGTTTTCAAAATTATTGAACATATCGAAAGACAACCTAGAAGTAAACTTTAGTCCAAAGACTGAGTTTTTAATTCTTTACCAAAGAAGTATTTGTCTAATTAGTCATAAACATTAGAAGGATTCCTTGATGTGTACAATAAATAACTCCTAAAGAATATGCATTTCTCTCAATTATTATAATAATGGAGTTGCCAGAACTCTATTATTACATTGAATGTATTGCCTAAGTTTTTAATTTACAGCATTCAACTATTGACTCAAATCATACCTCTGCCCTATGATGAGGAAAGTATCTATCTCTTCTTGTCTCAGAATCCAGACTAAAATACTTAATATATTTATTAACAAATTTTTTTAAGGCCCATAATTACTCCCAAAATGCAGCTGGGAAACTCATGTTGACAAGAGAACTGTGGGTATTTACCATGGCCTTTTCCTAATAACCACTGGCGGCTTTTCTAAACATCGCGGGCTCTGTTCGGTTTCACTGCTGAAACCCACAGAACAATGACAGCCTACAAGTGCTGCAATTTACAGGTCTTAGAAACATTTGTCCTGTCCCTCTCGTCACCACACAAGGCTCTGACTGGCTGGTGCTGCCACGGTCTGTGCAACCCTGTACACGGATACTGATGCCCACTGCACTCCCTCAGCAAGTCTCTATCTAGTGTCAGAGTCTGAGCTGTCTACAAAAACAAGGGCCTGTATATTTTAGCAGAAAGAGAACCAGAGAGAGAGAATCTCCTCACAGTAATTGAGAGGGCAATTCTGACCTTGTTCAGGACTGATAAAAAGAAAACAAGCTAAACATTCTAAAGGCTGGTCACAAAAACAGGCCAATTTCAATTCTGTTGTATAAAGGAGAAATCAGGGCATTCTGGGGGAAAAAAAATTCCAGGTAATGTCTTTGCTTTTAATTCCATCTACATTATTCTCGAAACTCCTCACTCCCCTTCCAGACAGACTGAGAAAACATGACTGTTTCTCTGGAAAGGACAAATGTAAAAATTACTCAGATCAGCAAGAGAAGTGAAGAAAACCTTTAGCCAGCTTCACAATCCCGCCAGCCTCAGCCCTCTGCTACCACAGATGAAGGCCGACCAGAACAGAGGTTTCTGGCCCATCCTTCCATTTCGGAAACTTTTTCACAAACTTCGTCTAACCCTAAGAACCATCAGTGAGGCTTAACGGAAATTTAAATTCTCTGGCTCCTTCCAAACTTAACCAGCATCTAAGGGGAAGGAGCCAGGACTGTTTTTCTCAGTAAGCAAGGTAATTCTTGTAAGTTTCAGCAACACTGATCTTGGGACTACGTTCCTCTTAAAAGAAGACTCCATCCCTGTTTTCTCCCTTATGAGTCTCTTATGGGAGTAATACATGAATTAAAAGAACAGGACTGCACACATCAAGCTAAAACCCCCGTCCACCTCGCATGCTGGCCATTTAGAGTGGCTAAATAATACATAAAAACCCAACTAGTTGCTCCTAATTGTTAACTAAGTCATTATCCTGAGGGCTGGTTGACCTAAGCCACTATTAAGCAAAGAAGGCTTAAAAGGATATTAACTTTCAATTACTTAACGCATCATCGTGCTTCCTATCTAGAGGCTTTGTAAAATCTGACACATGCTAGTAAAAGACCTGCACAGACTGGAATAGCCATGTCTGCAATTCAAAAGGTAATACAAAATCAGAAAGAGCTCCTTGAAAATGGCATAAAAAGAAAATAAAGTGGGTCTGGACATTCCTATTTATCTCAGCACTGCTATATCCTTGGTGTGCGGTACAGAGCATGGCACATGGAAGGCATTTAGTAAATTCGTGGCTGACGAGTGGATGAATGAGAGCAAATCAACGCGTGGGACATGTGTCTGCGAGACAAACAAGGAATGGCAATGTACAGATCAGGAGTACCTTTAGGGGAGAGAAAAGTATTTTTCAAATTGCGTTAAATTACCTGTTAGAAAACCTTTACCAGCCTTTAGTCTGAATAATTGACACTGAAATTTATTTTCAAAACAGGAAAGGCAAATCCTGAGAGGCCCACAAAAGCACAGGAGGAAAGAAAAGGAGACAAAAGCTAAGGTGGTGCTTCAGGAGCAGTAACAGCAAGACAGGCAGTCCATGAGGACAGCAGCACACAGTGTGACGTCAGCGCTCCTCCCCAGTGTGGACTCAGCGTTGGAAACCACACACAGCAGACTTCAGTGCCCAAACTCACGAGAACAAGACTGAACGAGGAGGGGCGGACTCAGGGGGAGGTACGGCAAAAACCCGGTGGAGACAGAATGAAGAGAGAGGAGGGGAAAACGGCGTGCAACATCTCATGCAGGGACCTTGGTGAGGACAAGTGGGCGCCGGGCAACACTCGGTGAGCACAGGGGACCAGAGAGAGTGAGACACACCTCAATCACAGAAACAAACCGCTTACCCTCCGCTTTAGTGGTAGTACCATCTTTAAGCAAATTAAAAACAAGGGAAGGGATAACAGGGAACAGTTAGTAACATTCAAAAATTAAAAAGCAGAATGTTATTAGCTACTAAAAAAGCAAAAGTACAATTTAAAACAAACTTAAAAGGAAAACACGTTCAACAGCAAAGCAGAGTTGAAGCAAGTAAGTGCGCCTTACATTGAAATTAGCTAAGCATAGAGTAATGTGTTTTTGCTTCTGGAAAATAAAACACAGAAGGGCAACCCCGAGTAGTGCCATAGCTGAAAGAGTGTTGTTTCCGTTTTAGCCAACTCTCATCCTCTTAAGAGTTCCTTCTACTTGGAAGAAAGTACCAGCAGAATGGGGCAGAGAGAAGGGACTAGAGATTACAATACTAAAGTGTCACCCAAAGGGCAGAGGCAAGTAAGAAGCTCAGAGAAGCTTGCTCCAGCAACGCCTATACCAACTACACGTCCAGCAGCGAAAGCTGTCCAGCACGGTACCTGAGTCCAGGCCTACGTATTCCATGTCTTCCCTCATGTGTCGGGACTCTGGAAGTTTGGAAAAGGACCATCAGCTTTAATGCTACACTTTTGCACGGATATCAGGTGTCAACCTAAGTAGAAACTGTAACAAATGCTCACTAGGATTATACTTCAGGGTTTCTTGGTGGCTGGGACATAAGGAACGTTGCACAGAATTCTCAGGAAACAGTAAAAGCACGTGAACACTCCAGTTCTGTTCTCTGAAGGGGCAATACTGGGCTGAAAAACTTATCGTCAGTGCTTCTGAAGGGTCAGTCCTCTACCACCATGCCAGAAGACCTGGGGGGTTGTACCCTCACTGGGGGAAGTCTACACCATTCATATTCAAACACTCCAAATATGCACAGAAAAACAATGAATACTGAGTACTCTAAAGGCTGCTTTTTACTCACGTTTTCCAGCAATGAAACAAATACTAAAGGTGAATCAAATGTATTGAGGCATAGGTAAATTCCTAAAGACTGAGCTAAAATTCTTAAAGAATGAGCTAAAATTCACTAGCTCACTATAGGTGGGAAGAGTTGTTACTTCTCCCTTGCTCAATGATTACACATCAACATAACATCACAACATACCTATTAATGTTGCAATCGTGAAAATGATAAAGAGTTCTTATTGAGTTTCTTCCCAATTGAAATGTATGTGTGTATGAGGTATTTCCGTAGAGAAAACAAAACTCACTGGGCAAAATGCTCCAGAACATATACTTTTTCATTAATAATGTTCCTATCACAATCACACTGTCTTCCATCTTACAGGACAACAGTTTATAAAAAACCTATATACAATTTCATTTATCCTCATAATATATCGGAGGTGCCTATTATTACAAGTAATTTATGGGGAGGAAAAATAGACCCAAAGATTCCACCATCTGCTCAAGGTCACGGAGCTAATGAATGGCAGACCCTGGAATCTTCTCTGGGTGCTACTGGCTTACTGTGCTTCCAATGTTCAAAACATTTTCACAACATTCGTTTTATAACCAACTTTGGAATTCATTTGTAAGCCACATAAGTAACTCCAGCTCAATGCTTCATGATGCTTGCATATCATTCATTTTCTTAAAATCCAAAGTAAAACCAATCCAGCTAGGTCCCTAGATTTTGGTTTTGAATAACTTGGCTCTTACAAAACCAAAATGAAATAAATAATCAGCTTAACACACAGCAGGAATTAAGTATCTGCTGAAAAAATGAGTAATGGGATCTACCACTATGTCAGGTATTAAAATTTTGGAAGTATTTTTTTAGAAACTCCTTTGGACCATCATTAGAGTAAGGCATGCCCCTCTCAAGGTGACACATGGAAGGACAACACTCTTCCATACAGACGTGGTTATGTCAGTTACTGAGCTCATCACATTCCTTCCGAGTCCTCCTATCATTTCCACCAACCCAGCCCACCCCCTCAACCCTAGTTATATTCTCAAATTAAGAAACACTAGCTGCAATGACTATCCTTATTGAATACCTCACTGAACCCTTCTGACTCTGCTCCCACCAGTGTCAGGAGGAGAGAAAACCAAACTGTGGCAACAGAGGAGGTGGCTGTGGTCCCGGCTGGGCTTGCCACTCAGCAGGAGGAAGTGGTCGAGGCAAGATGTGCTCAGTGCCACCTGCTCCCCAAGCACAAGTGTGCTTATTCAGCACCCAAAGGGACGATGCCCGAGGGAAAAGAGCGCTCAACAAGGGCGGCTGTCAACCAGCAGCAAGCGCAGAGTCACCTCGACAGAAGGATCAGTCCTGCAACAGTGAGAACGCCCTCAGTCACGGGACTCTGTCATTTGCTCAGACACACGAGTCCTCTCGAACAGCAGAGCAAGAGGGAAAGGACGACAGAGGTTAGGTTACCTAAGGACGCATATGACCCCGGAGGCAGGGCCGCTGCAGAGCTGAATGGTGTCGCACCGGAAGAAGAGGAAACTTTGGATTTGGCACTGGCCGCTGCGTTCACGTCAATATCACTTCGAGACCGCTGGAGGGACCCAGTCGTTGACACAGACTTGGTACTAACTGTAGAAGCTTTAGTGGTGAAGGAAGAAGCATCAGTAAGGACTACACAGAATTTTAAACATCCACTGCTAACACTTCATGTTGTTTTGTCTTCTTGAAAACAAATGTCAGTTTTCACAAATGCTGGAGCACAAAGGACTGACTGTCAGTCTCTCCTTGGCAGGAAGAGAGCTCAGGTAATGCTGAAACTAAAAGTGACTCAACTACAACATACCTACTACATATGCATGTATTTCCTTGTAACTAAACACTCTAAATCTCAAAGAAATGGCCATATTTCTGGTTACTACGAAAAGAAGTGAAATAATAAAAAAATGTTTGGGCCTGGCCAGTCTCCTCATGTAATAACCTAACTGTGCAGGGACTCTTACCTAGAGGCCCCCTCCCGTGTCCCTTTCTGGAACATGTCACCCTCCCGCCACTGGCAGTCACCAAGCTGCTGCCGCCACCCACTGTCTTCAAAGTCTTGTCAAGGGATCAGAGAAAGGAGCAGCGCCATCTGTGGCAGTCAACAGGCTGGGGGGGGGGGGGGGGGGACAGGACGGGAAAAAGCCCCCAAACCCACCCACCTCCCTGTAAAATAAATCCTGCCAGTTTTTTCCACACCCGTGACTGGCATTGGCAAAGTGGAAAATGAAAAGGAAAAACGGAAGACCACACGAA
>CAUYQG010125485.1:0-11832 GCA_963574415.1 Tarsius wallacei | reverse complement strand
TAGAAGTGTTCCTTTTTCTCTGCATCCTCGCCAGCATCTGTTGTTTTTTGTTTTATGAATGATGGCCATTCTTACTGGGGTGAGGTGGTATCTCAATGTGGTTTTGATTTGCATTTCTCTGATGATGAGGGAGCCTGAGCACTGTTTTGTGTGTCTATTGGCTGCCTGTAGCTCTTCTTTTGAGAAGTGTCTATTCATGTCTTTTGCCCACTTTTTAATGGGGCTGTTTGCTTTTTTCCTTTCGGCACATCTGAGTTCCTTGTAGATCCGAAATGCTAGACCTTTTCAGATATACAGTTGGCAAATATTTTTCCCCAGTCTATGGGCTGTCTCCCCACTCTCTTGATGGTTTCTTTGACTTTGCAGAAGCTTGTCAGTTTGATGAGGTCCCACTTGTCTATCTTATCTCTTATTATATGGGCACTTGGGGTTATGATAAAAAATTGGTGGCCAGTTCCAATTTTCATAAGGGCGTCTCCTGCATTTTCTAAGGTTCTTATAGTTTGAGGTTTTACATTTAGGTCTTTGATCCATTAAGAGTTGATTTTTGTGTATGGAGATAGGTAGGCATCTTGTTTCAGTCTTCTGCATGTGGTCAGTCAGTTTTCTCCGCACCATTTACTGAATAGGTTCTCCTCTCCCCTGTGGTTTTTGGTGGAGGCTTTGTCAAAGATGAGTTGGTTGCAAGATCGAGGCTTTGCTTCCGGAACCTCTAACCTGTTCCATTATTCCATATGCCTGTTCTTGTATCAATACTAGGTTGTTTTGATTATTGTATCCTTAGAGTAAAGTTTGAAGTCTGGAAGTGTGATATGTCCTGGCTTGTTTCTTTTGCTAAGGATTGTTTTGGCTATTCGTGGTCATTTATATTTCCATATGAATTTCTGTATTGTCATTTCCAGATCTGGAAAGAATGATGTTGGTAATATAATGAGTATTGCATTGTAGATTCCCTTTGGTAGGATGGGCATTGTAACAATGTTGATTCTTCCTACCTATGAGCATGGAATATTTTTCCATTTTGTTTGTGTCTTCTTGGATTTCTTTGAGCAGTGTTTTGTAGTTTTCATTGTAAAGGTCTTTCACTTCTCTGGTTAGGAAGTTGCCAAGGTATCTGTTTGTGTGTGTGTGTGTGTTTGTGTGTGTGTGTGTGTGTGTGTGTGTGTGTGTGGCTATTGTTAATGGTATTGTGCTATTTATCTGGTTCTCTGTCTGTTTGTTGTTGGTGTGTATAAGAATGTGACTGTCTTTTGCAAATTTATTTTGTACCCCAAGACTTTGCCAAAGGCCTTTATCAGTGCAAGCAGGTTTTTTGACAGATTCTCTTGGATTTTTGAGGTATAGAATCATATCATTAGCAAAGAAAGATAACTTGACTTCCTCTTTTCCTGTGTGGATGCCCCTGATTTCCTTCTCTTGTCTGATTGCTCTAGCTAGGATTTCCAACACAATGTTGAACTAAAGGGGAGAGAGTGGGAAGGCTTGTCTTTTTCCATTTTTCAGGGGAAATGTTTTCAGTTTCTGTCCGTTTAGCAATATGCTAGCTGTGGGTTTATCATAGATGGTGCTTACTATTTTGAAGTATGTTCCTTCTATACCTTGGTGATAGAAGGTTTTTATCAAGAATGGGTGCTGGATTCTATCAAAAGCTTTTTCTGCATCTAATTATATAATCATGCAGTTCTTATTGTTATATCTGTTGACATATTTAATTACATTTATGGTCTTGCAAAGGTTGAACCAGCACTGCACACTGGGATGAAACCTACTTGGTCATGGTGGATGATTTTTGAGATGTGTTGTTGAATCTGATTTGCTAGAATCTTGAAAATTTTTGCATCTGTGTTCATTAGGTATATTTGCCTGTAGTTCTCTTTTTTTGTTGGATCGTTACCTGTTTTGGGCATCAGTGTGATGTCAACTTTGTGTAATAATTTTGGGAGAATGCCATCTTTCTCGATTGCCTGGAATACTTTCAATAGGATTGGTATCAGCTCCTCCTTGTATGTTTTGTAGAATTCTGATGGAAAGCTGTCTGGCCCAGGGCTTTTAATTAATTAATTAATTTTTTTAATGTAGTTTTCCTATGGGAGAGCCAATTTCCTGGGTTGTTATTGGTATATTTAGTGTCCCAACATTTTCTTGTTTTAACCTTGGGACATTGTGTGATATTAGAAAGTCCTCCATTTCATTTAGGTTATCAAGTTTGTTTTCATACAGATGTGCATTGTAATCTCTGATAATCTTCCATATTTTTGGGGGGTCAGTTGTGATTTTATTTTTTGCATTTCTGTTTATTTGAACTTTTTCTCTCTTTTTCTTGCTTATTCTGAGTAGGGATCCATCAATCTTGTTGACTCTTTTAAGAACCAGTTTTTTGTTTTGTTTGTTTTCCATGATATTTTTGTCTTCTATTTCTCATGTTTGGGCTTTTACTATGGTGATATGGATTCTTCTGCTAAAGTTAGGGTTTTGGTGGTCTTCTCTTTCCAGCTCCCTTAGGTGATTTGTTAGACTCTCCACTTGTGATCTTTCCATTTTCTTGATGTGTGCTTGTAGAGATATAAATTCCCCTCCTAGAACTGCTTTCATGGCATCTCAGAGGTTTGGTAAGACATTTCTTCATTTTTATTTGTTTCCAGGAATCTTTTAATTTCTGTTTTATTTCAGTCTTGACCCAGTAGTTGTTAAGCATCATGCTGTTTAGTGTCCATATCTTTGTGTGTTTTGGGGAAATTTTGTTGATGTTGTTTATTTTTATTCCAGTGTGGTCTGAGAAGGCGCGTGGCCATATTTTAGCCTTTTGGAATTTATTTATGCTTGATTTATGGCCTAGGATGTAATAGATCTTGGAGTATGTTCTCTGTGGTGGTGAGTAGAATGCAACATATGTGGTAGTTGGGTGGAATATTCTGTAGGTATATATTAAATTCATTTGGTCGAGCATAAGTTGAGGTTCCAGATTTCTTTGTTGATTGTTTGCCTTGATGATCTATCTAGGGTTTGTAGTGGGGTATTTAAGTCCCCAGACATAATTCTGTTAGAGTCAATGTCTTTTTTAGTTTACTTAGTAGTTGCTTTATAAATGCTGGTGCTGCTGTGTTGGGTGCATATATGTTTAGGATGTATATTTCTTGTTGATGGATTTAACCTTTTATTATGATATAGTGTCCTTTCATATATTTTTAAATTTTTGATAGGTTAAAGGTTGTTTTGGCAGATATTAAGATTGAGACTCCTGCCTTCTTTTGCGATGCATTTGCCTGGATACTCATTTTTTATTCTCTAACTTTGAGTCTGTGTGCATCCCTGGTGGTGAGATGAGACATGGTTTTTATCCAGGTTGCTATTCTGTGTCTTTTCAGTGGTGCATAAGTCCATTCACATTCAGGCTGATTATTGGCATGTGATTATTTATCCCCGTCATGAGGTTCTCATAAAGTTTTTTCTTTGTTTGTTTTCTTTTAGCTTTGGAGTTGATGTATATGTATGTTCTCAAGTTTGCAGTTGTGTTGGATTTTTTGTTGATTCTGTGTTCTGCTGTTCTCTTGGAAAATGTGTGGCTATTCTTTTTTTTTTTTTTTTTTTTTCCTTTCTTCTGTGCTTAATACCTTTTTATGCTTCTCCGGTTGATCCTGTCTGGAAGTTTCATAATCTCTTAGGGATTGGATGTCTGGGAAGGATTTTAATTCTCCATCATTGATGCAGCTGAGCTTGGCTAGGTAGGAAATTCTTTGTTGAAATTGTTTATTTCTGAGGACTTTGAATATTGGATAAATTCCAATTCCTTCTGGCTTGTAGTGTTTCTGCCAATAGATTGCTGCTATTCTGACTGGTTTTCCCTGGTAAGTAGTCTGACATTTCCCTCTTGCTACCTTTAGGATTTTTTCTTTTATGCCTACTTTGTGTAGGTGAATTACCATGTGTCTAGGGATTGGTCTTCATTTCATGTCTTGTGGGGGTTCTCTGTATCTCTTGTGTTTGGCTGGTCACATGTCTAGTGAGATGGGGAAAGTTATCTTGGATAATCTCCTGGAATACTTGCTCCAAGGTGTTTTCCATTTCCCTTCCTTCTCCTGGGATACCAATAAGGCTTAGGTTTGGCCTCTTGATATAATCACACATCTCTTGAAGGCTTTTTCCTTTCTTTGAGTCTTCTTTCTATGTTTTTTACAGATTGGGTTAATTACATGTTCTGATCTTCAAGTTTTGAGACTTTTTCTTCTGCTAGATTGATTCTGTTTTCCATGCTTGTCATCTTGTTATTTATTTCCTGGATGAAATTTTTTATGGTCAAAATCTCTGTTACAAGTTCTTTCAGTGTTGCATCTTGTTTTTATTGAATCTTATTCACTCTTTCCATCCATTCCCTAATCCCTGTTGTATTTTGGGGTCAGTTGTTGGTGATTTTCATTGTTTGGACTCTGAAGTCTGATTTTTCAGGAGTTTTCTCTTTGTAACATTAGAAATTACTTGTGTTCTTCTATTGACTTTTTTCCTCATTTATTAGAGATCTCTTTCTTCTCTCTTTAGGTCTGTCATTCTGTGGCAGTGGGAGAGCTCTCACGTCTGATGTTTGTTCAGCCCTTTATTTTTCCCTGATCAAGACTCTGGATTTGTTCTATTTTAAAAGAGGTCTGTGGATGGGAAGTTTTGTTGTTTCTTGTAATTTTGAGAGACAAATAAGTGGAGGATGGATAGCTAGGATTCAGAAAGTGCTTGCAAGTCACAAGGTTCACTGACTGTGGTTATCGTTTCCCTGAGAACCACTCCCTTCCACCGCTCTATACATTGATGCAATTGGTATGTGTGTTTACTTCCTGAATCCAAGGTACAGTAACAGTAATGAGGAGGACAGAGAAGAGTAGAATGAAATAAGACAGAAAAAAAATTACAAAAAAAGAAAAAAACACATAACAATGAAAGCAGAAACCAAAGCAAAAAACAATTGAACACATACATACACAGACACCAAAAAAACTGGAATGACAACAAAACAACAACAACAACAACAACAGGAAAACCACACACACACACACACACACACACACACACACACTCACAGGCCCAGCATAAAATGAATGGAGAAGAAAAAGAGGAAAAAAGAAAGAGAAAATATAGGAATTCAGATGGAGCCCTCACACATATATTTACACACATTAAACTAAAAAGGAGAACAAAAACAAACCAACAAAAGAAACAAAACAAAACTGAAAGATGAACACTCAGTCATTCACATAAACAGAAAACAAAAAAAAGGAGAAAGAGAAATAGAAAAAAAGTGGGGGATTCAGATTGAATCCTCACATACACATTCATGCACAAAGGAAAAATATTAAAAGTTTAGACTAGCTACCAAACAGACAAAATGTTTTTAATTTTAAAAAAGAAAACCTGCCCTCCTGTGGCAGATTCTGTAATTGTTCCTCTCATCTGCTTCTCTACTGTCTCCTGCAGAGCTTTGACCTCATTCACTTTCCCCCCAGTGTCTGAACCAGGGAAGGAGGAGGGGGCATTGGACATGGGTGGGGCTATAGTCTTCTTCTCCCACTCTCATATGGTCAGGGGAAGCCCCTCCAGTGGGGAGGTTTGAGATTGTCTCTTTCTCAGGTACTGGCAGGGGTGCCTCAGCCAGGCCTATTCTGGAGCCTCCAATTGTGGCTGATGTCCAGGCTCTGCCTGGGTTGTCCCTTTCAGTCATGCCCCAGTCATGTGGGTCTAATGTTCAGAGGATTGCTGGGGAAGAGGGGCGTCGGGTCAGCCCCAGACTCACCACTGATCTCTTTGGAGGTCTTTCTTGTCCTTTTCTAGCCACACCCTTTGCCCAACAGCTGAATCAGTGTAGGGAGTGGGGCTACTGAGACTCAGCACTAGCTCTATCTCTCCAGAGTTTGTGTTTTCAGGATTTTCCCTCTGAGTCACAATCAACCCCTGAGTAGTTGATCCACTGGTCACAGAGATTGGGCTTGTTACTCCTTCTCCCCGCTGCCTCAGGATTTTATAACAAATTTCTCATACTTTTTTATAAGCATCTCATTTTGACTTGAAAGGTCATCTTTTGTACTGTAGCAATCTATTTTTCCATACCGAGATTATTTCCTATGATGTTCTTGTAAAAATACTCATTTTTATTTCAAACTAAATTTCCTCTCACTTCTTCTGGAGATCACTTTACCAAGTTCTCATTTGTGAAAGTCAATTAATTCATCAAGACATATCTTGATCATGACCGCCTCCACAATTCTATTATTAATTTTTATCTAGAGATGAATTTTTTCTTAAATTTTCATTTTTTTGCCATTTTTTTTTTGTTCCTGGGAAGGGAACTCTAACTTTTTGTATCTACTCACTAAAATGTTGGGCCTTTTAAGTTTATTAGTTTATTTTAATCTTCACGAAATACTATGCTCGAAGATATAATAAAGCACATTTTACTGATGAAAATTTACTTAAACTTGGATCAAGGAGGAAGAAAGACTGTAATGACGATAAAATCAAAGTTCATACTTGTTACTTCATGATGATGATTATGCCTTTTCTACTGCTTATTCCCACTGAGAGTTATCTTACTATGTCCTTCAATACTCAATATATTTATTTACATATAGAGAATTACTGCAATGGTGCTGTAGCCAGAATTTTTGGTGTTGGAGGCTGAATGATCATCCTTAAATAAGCATGTCTTCATCCTAACCCTGAGAACCTATGAATGTGATCATATTGGAAAAAAGGGTTTTAGTAAATGCAATCTCATTACAAACTTTAGGATGAAATCATCCTGAATTATTTGGGTGTGTCCTAAATCCAATGGCATGTGTCCTTATAAGAAACAAAAGAAGAGAAGTCAAAGACAAGAAAAGAGAAAGTCATAGGAAGCCAAGACAGAGAGTGACACAACCACAAAGAATGTTGATAACTACCAGAAGCTAGAAACACAAAAGGATCTTCCTCTCAAGAAAGTATAGAACTGCTGAAACCTTTATTTCAGACTTCAGGTTTCCAGCAATGTGAGAGAATAGTTTCTGTTATTTCAAGTCACCTAGTTTATAGTAATTTGTTACGGCATCCCTAGGAAACAAATATACTTGGATTTGCAGTGTAGTTTACAAACTTTTTTGCCATATAACCTGGAACAAAATAGGAAAGCTCTCTGGACTTCAGTGTCTTCATTTATAAAATGAAAAGAGACAGACAGTTTTTTAAATAATTAAACGATTTAATAAGTAGAAAGTAAGTGCCCAATAAATCTTTTTTTTTTTTTTTTTTGAGTTGGAGCCTCACTCTGTCGCCCAGACTGGAGTGCAGTCGCCGCTCCCGGCCACCGCAGCCTCGACCTGCTGGGCTCCGGCAATCCTTCTGCCTCAGCCTTCCAAGTAGCTGGAACTACTGGCCCGCGCTACCACGCCCGACTCATTTTTTGATTTATTGTAGAGATGAGGTCTGGTCAAGTTGCCCAGGTGGGTCACGAACCCGCAGGCTCAGGCAATCCACTCACCTCAGCCTCCCAAAGGCACGGGATTACAAGCTGAGCCACTGAGCCCAGCTTAGTTTTAATTTTAAACAAAGATAAAAAAAGAACTATGTGCTAAGATTTATTTACAGATGTATGTATGCATAAGTATATATGCATTAGTATTCTATGCTTTAAAATATTTTCCTAGACATCTTCATATAAACAATAAAATACCCTTATATTTTTTCAAAGTCTATTATTCTAACGATTTCTAAAATATCGGACCAGCTACCCTTTGTGTTGTCATGTGCCCCCGTC
The DNA here is from genome assembly GCA_963574415.1 of Tarsius wallacei. Classification (NCBI taxonomy): domain Eukaryota; kingdom Metazoa; phylum Chordata; class Mammalia; order Primates; family Tarsiidae; genus Tarsius; species Tarsius wallacei. The sequence goes on along the minus strand of CAUYQG010125485.1, from coordinate 4,061 downwards.
CTTTTCCCTCCCTCTCTTCCCTAGCAGTGTCCAGTGACTTCCAATCCCACCAATGTGCTAAGGTGACTAATTTTCAGAACCCTTTTATGAGTGAGAACATATGGTATTCAGTTATTTGTTTCTGTGATAGCTTACTTAGTATTATGGTCTTCAACTTCATCCAATTTGCTGCAAAGTCCATGATTTTGTTCTTCTGTATGACTGTGTAATACTTCATTGTGTAAATGTGCCACATTTTCTTTATCCAGTACACTTCTGATGGGCAGCAGGGTTGGTTCCAGTTTTTGTTATTGCGAATAGTGTGCAATGAACACGCATGTGTCAGTATCTTTTGTGTAGAATGATGTATGTTCCTCCAGTTACATCCAGGAGAGTGATTTGCTGGATTATATGAAAGATCAATTTTTAGTTCTTTTTGGCATCACCATAACAACTTTTCATAGAGGCTGAACTAGTTTGTACTCCTACCAACAGTGTAGAAGCCTTCCCTTTTCTCCACACCCACACCAGCATCTGTTGGTTTTTTACACATTAATGATGCCATCCTTACTGGTGTTTGGTGGTATCTCATTGCAGTTTTCATGTGTATTTCTCTGATGACTAATAAGGCTTAGCATTTTTTCATGTGTTGGTTGACTGCTTGTGTGTTATCTTTTGAGAAGTGTCTGTTCATGTCCTTTGCCCACTTTTTAATGCTTTCTTTTTAATTTTTATTTTTATTTAATTCTATTTGAGTTCTTTGTAGATTCTGGATTTTAAGCTTTTGTCAGATACACAATTTTCATATATGTTTTTCTCATTCTGTGGGTTGTCTCTTTACTCTCTTGGTAGTTTACTTGCTGTGCAAAATCTTTGCAGTTTGGTGAGGTCCCATTTGTTTATATTAAATTTATGGCATTTGCTTTAGGGGACTTGGTCAATAATTTGTCGCTTACTCTGATGTGTATAACAATGTTTCCTGTGGTTTCATCTAGGATTCTTATGGGCTGATGTTTTTATTTAGCTATTTTATCCATTTTGAGTCACTTTTGTATACAGTGATAGGTAGGGGTACAATTTCATTCTTCTGCATGTGGTCAGTCAGTTTTCCCAGCATCATTTGATAAATATGATCTTCATTCTTCAGTGGTTGTTTTTGGTGGCTTCACTGAAGATGAATTGTTTAACAGACCATGTTTTGTTTCTGCCTTGTTCCACTGGTCTATGTGTCTAGTTCTGCATCAATAGGAGGCTGCTTTGGATACCGTAGCCTTGCAATAAAGTTTAAAGTTTAAAAGTTTATACCTCTTGCTTTGTTCCTTTTGCTGAGAACTACTCATGCTCCTTTTTGTTTCTATATGAATTTCTGTATTGTCATTTCCAGGTCTGAGAAAAATTACGTTGGCAATTTGTTAGGTACTGCATTGAATCTATAGATTGCCTTGGATAGGATCTTGACAGTATTGATTCTTCTAATCATTGAGTATGGAATGCTTTTCCATTTGTTTTTGCCTTCTTTTATTTCTTTGAGCAGTGTTTTGTAGTTTTCATTGTAAAAGTCTTTCAGTTCCCTAGTTAGGAAGATGCCATGGTATTTCATTATTTTGTGGCTATTGTGAATAAAATTGTGCTTTATATTTGGACCATCACCTTCTTGTTGCCGGTGTATAGAAATGCAACTCTCTTTTGCATGTTGATTTTGTAACCTGAGATATTACCAAAGTCAATTTATCTGTGCAAGAAGACTGTTGACAGACTCTCTGGGGTTTTCAAGGCATCAAATCATATCATCCACAAAGAAAAATAGTTTAACTTTCTCTCTTCCTATTTGAATATCCCTGATTTCCTTCTCTTGCCTTATTGATCTGGCTAGGAATTCCAGCACTATGGTAAACAGGAGGGGTGAAAGTGGCCACCCTTGTCTTGTTCCCATTCTTAGAGGAGATTTTTCCAGATTTTGCCCATTGTGCAAAATGTTGGCTGTTGGTTTATCATAGTTGGCTTTTACTGTTTTGATGAATGTTCCTTCTATGCCTAGGTGTTCAAGGGTTTTTATCAAGAAGGGATGCTGGATTTTATTGAATGCCCTTTCTTCATCTAATGATATAATCATGAGGTTCTTGGTTTTACATCTTATAATGTGCTGAATTATGTCTATAGACTTCCAAATGTTGAACCAATCCTACATCCCAGGAATGAAACATACCTTGTCATGATGAATGATCCTTGAGATGTGTTGTTGGATCTGATTTGCAAGGATCTTGTTGAGAATTTTTGTATCTATGTTCATCAAAGAGATTGGCCTGTAATTCATTTACCTTGTTGGGTCTTTGCAAGGTTTGGGTATCAGTATGATGTTTGCTTCATAAAATGTCTTAGGAAAAATTCTGTCTTTCTCAATTGCCGGAATACTTTCAGTAAGATTGGTATCAGTCCCTTCTTGTATGTCTCGTAGAATTCAGCTGGGAAGTCATATAGTACAGTGTTTTTATTAGCAAGGAGCTTCATTATGACAGAATCAACTTCCTGAATTGCTATTGGTCTGTTTAGATTTTCAATTTCTTTGTGTTTCAACCTTTGGAGGTTGTGTGATGTCAGAAAGTCCTCCATTTTCTTTAGGTTTTCTAGTTTATTTGCATACAGGTGCCAATAGTAATCTCTGATAGTCTTTGAACTTTCTTCAAGGTCAGTGAACAACGCCTTTTGCATTTCTAACTGTGTTATTTGGTCTCTCTCTCTCTCTCTCTCTCTCTCTCTCTCTCTCTCCCTCTTTGTCAATCTATCCAGAGTTTTGTTAATACATTTTTTTTAAGGAACCAACTTTTTTTGTTGTTGATTTTTTCTATATTTTTGTCTTCTATATCCTGCAATTGTGATTTTATATTGGTTATCTAGATTCCTCTGCTAAAGGTAGGATTTAGATAATCTTGCCTTTACACCTTGTTCAGGTGTGATGTTAGCCTGTTTACTTGTGATTTTTCTATTTTCTTGATGTGTTCATGCAATGCTATGAAATTTCTTCTTTACATTATTTTCATGGCATTCTAGTGGGTTTCGTATACATTTGTTTCTGTTTGTTTCCAGGAATCTTTTAATTTCTGTCTTGATTTCTGTGTTGACCTAAAAGTCATTTAGTAGCTTATTGCTAATGTATGTCTTTGTGTGTTTTGGAGGAATCTTCTTCGTGGTGATACTTATTTTTACTCAACTATGATCTGAGAAGATGCATGGTATTATTTCAACCTTTAGAGATTTGTTCATGCTTGATTTATGTCCAGGAATGTGATTGATCTTGATGTATTTTCTATGTGATGATGAGTAGATGTATACTCTGTTGATGTTTAGTGGTGTGTTCTATAGATGTCTATTAAGTTCATTTGATCAAGCATCAAGTTAAGATTCCAGATATCCTTATTGATTTTTTTCCTCAATGATCTATCTAAGGTATTTAGTGGGTTATTGAAGTCCCTGGTTATGATAGTGTTAGAGTCAATGTCTTCTTTTAGTATACCAAGTAGTTGCTTTGTAAATCCTGGTGTTCCTGTGTTGGGTGCGCAAATGTTTAGGACAGATATATCTTACTGGTGGATTGAAACCTTTATAATTATGTAGTATCCATCTGTATCTTTTCAATTTTTGATAGCTTGAAGGCTGTTTTATCTGACAGTAGAATTTCAACTCCTGTCCTTTTTTGTTTTCCATTCCCCTGAATTTTTATTTTTCATCCTCTAACTTTGAGTCTGTGGGTATCCTGTGTAGTGAGATGTTCTTCCTGAAGTCAGCATATTGTTGGGTTGTACTTTTAAAAAAAATTCAGTTTGCCATTATACGTTTTTTAAGTAGTGCATTTATTCCATTCACATTCAGGATGATTATTAAAATGTGAGAGTTTATCCTGACATGAGACAGTTATAACGTTTTTTGCTTGTTTTCTTTTTCTATTTTTTTTTTTTTTGAATTGGAGTCACACTCTGTCGCCCAGACTGGAGTGCAGTGGCCACTCCCAGCCACCGCAGCCTCGACCTGCTGGGCTCCAGTGATCCTTCCGCCTCAGCCTTCCAAGTAGCTGAAACTACAGGTGC
>CAUYQG010125483.1:0-16325 GCA_963574415.1 Tarsius wallacei | reverse complement strand
AATAAGGAACAAAGGATATACAAACCAACCAGAAATAAATTAATAAAATGACAGAACTGAACCATCACATATCAATAATAAACTTGACTGTAAACAGATTAAGCTTTCCACTTAAAAGATGTAGACTGGCTAAACTTTTTTTAAAAAAAATATGACTCAACTATTTGCTGCCATCAAGAAACTCATCTTGCCTGTAAAGGTACATATATACTGAAAATACAGGCATGGAAAAACATAATCTGCACAAACATAAAACAAAAAAGCAAGCAGGAGCAGTTATTCTTATATCTGGTAAAACAAACTTTAAGTCAAAAATAGTAAAATGAGATGAAATTCAGTATATAATAATAAAGGGATCAATTCAACAAGAAGATATACCAACTCTAAACATATATGCCCTCAACACCAGAGTACTCAGATATATAAACCAAATATTAGATCTAAAGAAAGAAATAAACTGCAACATAATAATAGTTGGAACCTCAAAAACCCACTTGCAGCATTAGGCAGATAATATTGACAGAAGACCAACAAAGAAACATTTAATTTATTGCATGCAAGACAAAATGAACCAAATGGACATTTACAGAACATTTTATTCAAGAGCTACAGAGTACACATCTTTCCATCATCACATGGAATATTCTTCAGAATAGAAAATGTGTTAGAACACAAACCAAGTACTAACCTTTTAAAAAAATTGAAATCTTGTTAAGTATCTTCTCATAGCACATTGGGATAAAACTCAAAATCAATGCCAATAATAACTTTGGAAACTGTAAAAATACATGTGAGTTAAACAACATGCTTCTTAATGGCCATTAGAGTCAATATAGAAATTAAAAATCAAAATAATTTTTGAAACAAAGGAAAATAAAACACAACACTCCAGAACTTATGGGATATAGCAAAATCAGTGCTAAGAGGGAAGTTTATAGAAATAAATGCCTATATCCAAAAAGTAGAAATATTTTGAATCAACAATCTGAGTGTGCGCCTCAAGGAACCAGAAAAGCAAGAACAAACCCAATGCAGAATTGGCCAAATGAAACACATAATAAAGTCCAACCAGAACTAAACAAAGTAGAAACAAAATAATCAATACAAAGAATCAACCAAATGGAAAGTCAGTTTCTTGAAAAGATAAACCAATTCTATAAACTGCCACTTAGGCTAACTAGAAAAAAAAGGGAGAAGACTCAAAAAAACCAGAATCAGAAACGAAGAAGGAGACATTACAACTGACACTACAGAAATACAAAAAATCATCAGATACTATTATGAGCGTATTTCACAGGAATTTAAAATGGAAAAGAGAGTGGAAGTTGCAGCCCTAAGTACGTGGCTTTGCTAAAAGTCAGAGCACTCAGTAATGACCTGAATCGACTCTTGCCTTCATTAGTTAGGGTTACAAAGCCAAAGTGGACTTCACTGAATATTCTAGAGGCAAGGAACAAACAATATAAAGAGTTCAGTTAGGAAATAACTGTTTTCCAAAGCTCATCTTTGGAAAGCAGCTGTATACTTTAGGACAGGGCATATAATCCCTCAAGAAAATTTTCTTCAGAAAAATCAGTGATCATGTTATATATCTTTAGTAAATTTTTAACTTTCAAAATATTTGAATTCAAAAAATTATTATGAGTTTTGAAAAAGATATTAATATAGTGCTTTGTGTATATCAAAATTTTAAGTATTGCATGTATTATAATAATAATGTTATTCTCAGTGGGGTTCTTTAACTCTCCTTTGTACATAGCAGGTGAGCAACTATATTATATACATGATTATGTATCTATATATCTATATCTCACAGGTCTTGTATATAATAAAGGGTTGTTAAGTCAATGTTTTAAAGAATTGATTAACTTCCAAACTACCTTTAAGCAATCATTTATGAGTTTTAGTTTCCATTGAAATACCACATGCACTAGGTTAGACTTAAACATTAAAATTAAAGCTTACTTTAATATATTTGTGTATATTTAGTACATATGCTCATAACACTTTCTTCTAGTAATCACCTTGGTTTCCTAATCTCTAGATAACATTATATTTTTATAAATGATGTCAATATTTACCACTTAAATAATATTTGCATATATTGATAAATTCACTTTTATATGTTAATCTTTTAGAATTCCTACAAAGAACCTCTCCTTAGAATACATAAAATAATAACCAGAACTCATTGTTAACATTTTCTTCTATTTAACTGACTATAGTACCCTATTACCTTAGCTCTCATTTTACTTGCTGAATGTACAATAGATTTGGTCAATGATAAGCATAATTTTAAAATAGTCATTTAGATTACCTGTATAATAAAAGATGACACTGTCAGAAAGAATAAAACAAATAAACATCAACAGAAATGCAGTTTAAAATAATTTTTTAAAGATAAGTTCAAGGATTGATAAGTATTTCTTAATTTCAGAAAGCCTCTGTTTTTTCATCTGTGAAATTACTATAATAATATGTATCTCACTGAATGGTTGTGAGGGGTAGTTATGTAATTGTTAATACTGAATTATTTCCTCCTAAAGCTCATATGTTGAAGTCCTAACCTCTAGTGTAGAACCTCAGATGTGTCAGTATTTGGCTATAGGACCTTTAAAGAGGCAATTAAGTTAAAAGGCTAATAGGGTGACTCTAGTCCAATCTGATTGGTGTCCTTATTTTTAAACATGGACGATTAAAAGAAAGACAACAGGGGAACACATGAACAGAGAGATGACAATGTGAAGAGGCAGCAAGAGGATGGCAATCTTCATGCCAAAAGGAAAGCTCTGGAACTAAGTCTGACATTTTCATTCTGCTAACACCCTGATCTTGCACTTTCAGCCTCCAGAACTGTGAGAAAATAAATTCATATCATTTAAGCCACCAGTGTGTTATATTTTGTTATGGCAGTCTTAGCAAATAAATGCAATAGTATATATAGTCTACATACTATAGACAGCATGCATATCTAATTATGTTCCTGTCAGCTATTACTGTGACTGGTTAAGTCAATCTAACAATGTGTTGAGTCAATTTTGAAAATTGTTACCCTAGTTTTCTTCAGATCATCACAACATCAAGTTCCTCCATCAGTGCAGTGCTGTAACCTTGAGCTTAGTGTTACATCAAGGTTGTCTAAGAGTTCTTCCCAGCATTCGTGCTCCCCAGCTTTTGACAGGACCTGTCTGCCTGAACTACAGAGGGTGATCTCCACAATCCTGTTTCTTCTAATTGGCAGTCCACTGTGATATTTTACATGGCAAAAAAAAAAAAATTAGTAATAGAAACAGAGGTGGGTAGTTCTTTGTTCCTCTGGTCCAGCCTTAGTCTACTCTATTAGGCCTCATTCACCCATCCCTTTCTACCTAACTCTTTCCCTTATTTCATACAAACTCTTTATGCATCTGTGAAGGTCTTAGAAGTGAGAAAATTTTCTATCCTTCCCTCAGTCATAGCTGTACTAATTGGTAACAGTTCAACATTCTGGGTCCAAGCTCCTTGCTTGGGGCAAATATAATAGCATTCACTGATCCCTACCTTTGCCTGAGACCAGGGTAAGAAGAGTTTCTTGGTCGTCCCATAACAGTAGACTATGTTCGTTGCACCACTTGTGGTGTGGACATGGGATTATTTTTCTCTATCCTTTCTCCATCAATGGATGACTTTTGCTTGTACTCTTTCTACTATAAATAAAGGTTATTTGCCTGGGTTTTATTCCCCAGTTGCTTGAAGCCTCTGCTTCATAGAGTGAAACAGCTCCAGACGTGGCCAAGGTCGCTGTTTCTTTCACTGCCTCTAATCTTTCCCATGAGTTTCCAGTAGAGGCTCATGAAAAAGAGATGGCAAGTGAATCCACACTTGAACTGGGTCTGGAGCTCTCAGAAGTTCTAAATTGTCATGCTAACCCACATCCAACTTTGAATACAGTATTAACATTAAGCTGTTTTCTTCTTATCTGCTTTTATAGTACTTTCATCCCAAGTTTTGCCAAAGACCCCTCTCTCTTCAGAAGGTCCTGAAACTGTTTGAAATTTTGTCCACCTGGTGGTCTTGAGACCTCAGCTCTGAAAAGCCTAAAAAATGTTATAATTTTGTAGATTATCTGGCTTTTTTTCTTATTAAGTTGGGATCACCATATTCCCTCGTAGCTTTCTGTGTCCTAAATAGAAGTACAACTCCTTTGCTGAAGATCTTTTGAGGAGTTTCCAAATATGAGTACTTAAATATGTTGATATAGTCAAATGAAGAGTAAAAAAACCTCACAAAAATGTACATTTTATGAGTAAACCCAATACATGTATTTGATATGGGTTATAACTTGCACATACAACTTATGTATATATGTGTGTGTACACACATGTATGTGTATTGCCAGTGGTTATGTGAAAAGCCCATTTAAAAATTAAGAAAGCCAAAATAATTTTAAGAATCAATTTTATTTCATCTAGAATTTTTTATTTCACTGATATATTTTTAGAATAAATTCATCATGCTAGAAAATGAGTTGGCATTATGAGAAGACACCAACCAAGACTTTTTAATATGTAAGAAAAATGTACCTAAGATTCAGTTGTCTATAATATACTCTGAAATTAGCCAGAAGGAAGATACAGCATTAAATATCCCAAATTAGAAATGAAAAGTAGAAAAATATTTTACTATTAGACAATTAGAAGTATATACCAAAAGTATACATTTTTAAAAACTATGTTGTTAAGGTAATAAAATTTGACAGACTGAATGTTAGATTTATAAATCCAGGGTGCCCATTCACTAGAGAAAGAAACAATAAGAAAATTCAACAGCAACGTATCAATGTCTCAAGAGAAAGTCCGAGTTCTAAAGGTGGCCCCTCCAGCATACACATAAAAGGGGCTGCTAGTGGCTTGAAAAGCTCCAGAAAGCCTCTGCAGAGAATGTTCTCTTATCAAAATTCCCACTGAGAATGTTCCTGTAGGAAGAAGAAGAGCTGGAAAGTACTGAATCTTTTAAAATTTCAATGTGAGAACTGGATATTTAGTATTCCAAACAATTGCTGATGGCTCATCAGGGGGTGGCAAAATTTTTTTTTAATTACCAAAAGAGGACAATCTGATGTAAGCACGGCAAGAAAATGTCTGATTGTCCAAAAGGCTCTGATTTCTGGGAATTTTGATTAAAGCTTCCAAATATCTGCACATCCACTTTGTAATGTAACTTTAGCCATATAATCACAAATCAGCAAATTTGCTGGCCTTATGTTGATAAATGTTTCTAATGCAACCTTTCGTAAAATATGGACAGGAGAATAGAAAATAATATTTCTTCAATTTCTTTGGCACCTTACAAATGTCAGCAAAAATAGAACGCAGGCTTTCTGGACATATTTGAGAAAAACCCAGCCTTCCTTCTATATTCTGACAGTATGGGAGAAAAAAGCTTAGAAAAAAATTTATGAAAAAGGCTTCTCTCTCAAGAATGCCACTTGCAATTAGTTCACTCACAAGTACATTGGTAAATAGGCAATTTGCCTCTAATCATTACATTGTTCCATTGTGTGTCTGTGTATATAACTGTGTATATAACTGAGAAAAATCTTTTCTTCTTATCCCTGGAGTATCATCTAAACAGTCAGACAGTTTGAAATCTGTTACCTGCTTGTTCTCTGCTCCCATGTTAGCTCATCCCTTGAATGTTAAATTCGACCTGTTTATTTGAAGTTGTGGTATTTGATAATGATGATAAGAACTATGTTTATCAACCACTTATTATATGCCGGTCATTTGGTATACGTTACCCATTTTAATTGTCACCATATCTTTGGGAAACATGAAATGTTATGATCTTTATTTTATAATGAGGAAAGTGAGCTTACGGTGTTTAAATGTCACGTCCGATTTCTCCTAAGTAGGCACAAACAGAAGGAGAATTTTATTTCACATATCCTGACTCCCATGTATCTGCTCTTAACCATTGCACCTGACTGTCTCATCCCTCCCAATAATGATCTCCTTACTTCAAAATGCAAAGAATTTGACAGTCCCCCTTACAAAGAATTAGAAGTACTCAATGCTCTGTGTTCTACCCTTGGGGATGCCTGTAACTAGTGCCCGACTGTGATGGGAAGACAAAACTCAGCCCCTTTGCTTCAAGTCAGGATACATTCAGAAGTATAATTTATGCTCCAGAGTTTCTCACATGACAAAATATTTTTGGATGTCACCAACATTGTATCTCTTCTGGGCTTCTTACCCTTTCTTCCTTTTTCTGCTTCCCCCACACTCTTAATGTTACTTCTGGGAGTACTGGCTTAGTAAATCACTTGCACCAGAATCTTTGACCCATCTTCTACATTTCTAAGAACCTGTCCTAAGTCAACTATATAATAATGAGTTCAAGAAATAACCGGGATGTTCACCAATGCCTAGGATGTGGACCATTGGAACGAGCAGTACGCCGACATTCATAACAATAAAATGTCAGTTAAATTACAAAATCATGAGCCGGGGGCTCGGTGGCTCAGCCTGTAATCCCGCGCCTTTGGGAGGCTGAGGTGAGTGGATTGCCTGAGCCCGCGGGTTCGAGACCCGCCTGGGCAAGCGAGACCTCATCTCTACAATAAATCAAAAAAATTAACCGGGCGTGGTAGCGCATGCCTGTAGTTCCAGCTACTTGGAAGGCTGAGGCGGAAGGATCACCGGAGCCCAGCAGGTCGAGGCTGCGGTGGCCGGGAGCGGCCACTGCACTCCAGTCTGGGCGACAGAGTGAGACTCCAGCTCAAAAAAAAAAAAAAAAAATGGCAACTTCATATGGTTCTACCTAATAAGAAGTTAAAGAGAGAACAGGACCATGTAGTAAATAATTTATAGCATGGGTCACTCTAACACTGTAGATGATATTGCTTCACATAGCCCAAATGGCAAAGTTGCAACCATCTCTCAGCTGTATGGGATGTTAGACCATGAGTCTAAAGACTAGAACTAATTTTCATAAAACTAAATAGCTGTGACTGACTACTAGAATAATTCATCCCAGATATAATGCCGTGAAGTCAGCTTTATAAGTGCAAAACCAGGACACCTGCATGCAAAGTTGTCAGCCATGTTAAACAAAGAAAAAAGACATCAGCTGTTACTATTACCTATAAAAATCTAAAAGAAGCTAAGCAAGAACTGGTGAAATCTTTGGTAATTCTTCCAAAATCTCATCACTGACAGAATACACATGCTTATCCTCTCCACACCTCTGTCCAGGCCCACCTTCCTTTCTCTTCCACCACACAGGGGCCTACACACAACCTTCTTCCAATTGCTTTTCTAGATCCTTCTTTCCTGGGAGACAGGCTGTATCCCAGCCTGTGCCTCTGCTGCATTGGACATAACTTTCTTCATACATCAGCTAAAGTATTTCTTCAGCTGTTTGCCTTGTCTCTCCCCCTGCTGGGCAAGCCCTTCAAAAGCAGTGACCATCATACTGAGTGTGCTATTGCAATATACAACATATGTAACACTACAGTAACATATATGATAACATTAAGACTATAAACATAGACCACATAATCACTTAAAAAGCCACATGATCAATAACATTAAGACTATAAACATGTACCACATAATCACTTAAAAATCACAGCCTATGTTAAAATTTTGAATGTAAAACGAATCTGTGCTATAGAGCCATTTTCTATGAAATTTCTAAAATATTCAAAACCCTAAAAAGCTGAATACACTGAGGAATGAGGAACAGCAGTGAGGTTCCAGTCCTGGGATGGCAGCTGTGGGGTCAGAGCTCCTGCCTGACAGAAGGCTGACATCAGGCACAGGTGGAGATCAAGAGCATTTCATTCTGAGAGTCCAGAATTTTGGTTACCATCCCTCTAAAAGGATTTTTTTAAGTCATAAATATCACTCAGAATAGGCAGAGGTGAACGTAGCCCCTGAGCTAAGTGGCTGGGTGGGAAACGGGGCTTACAGAGCCAAACCAGAGGTAGGAGAAGGATACTTGTAAAGCCAGTTTGATCAAAAACCATTTAACTGCTCATACAATCACATGCCTCTGTTAACTTTGAAGTTTTTAAGTTATTGATGTTATTTGACGCTTGGAAATTCATCATTAATAGTGCAGGTATCTTCTCATCTGTGTTTGTCCGAAAGACCAAATGATTCCCATGTCCTTGATAAAACATGCTCTTTTGGAGTACCTGCAGGCTCACAAGCCACTGGCAGAAAAGAAAAAAGACCCCAGGAAAATACAACTCAATCATTTTAAAAGAAATTACAAATATTAATAATAAAAATCCTGCAGTAAATAGATCTGAGAAGTTAAACAATATAAGAAAGGAAAAACAAAAAGAACCATGCGATGTCTAGATTACTGAGGGGGAAACCCTGCACTCACCTTCACCTCAACATATCCTTCACAGGGTCAAACAGAGCCTCAAAGATCATTCAGAAACGTCACTTACCAAAACACTCACTGGTAATACATCGGTGTGCCTGTGCCATATCTGAGTCTTTCTCGGTTCCCAGATGACTAAGCAAAACAGATTAGTCCTCCTCTCTGTCTAGTTGTCCCTGATGTTTAATACTAGAGTTCTACAATGTCACTTGTACTAGTTATTCTAAATAGTATCCCCAGCCTCTGAAGTGTCCTAGAAGAGAAGGACTCAACAAACTCACATTTAACAATAGCAAGAATAAGGAAACATTTGCGGCCAGGCGCAGTGACTCAGCCTGTAATCCCAGCACTTTGGGAGGCCGAGGCGAGAGGATTGACCGAGCCTGGGGGTTCAAGACCAGCCTAGGCAACTACAATAAATTTGTCTCTACAATAAATCACACACACGAAAACTAGCTGGGCATGGTGGCATGAGTCTGTAGCTCCAGCTACCTGGAAGGCTGAGGTGGAAGGATCACCTAAGCCCAGCAGGTCAAGGCTGCAGTGGCCGTGAGTGTGCCTGCACTCCAGCGTGGGTGATAAGAGCGAGACTCCAACTCAAAAAAAAAAAAAAAGAACAAAAAAACTTAGGCCAAAATGAATTGTAATTAACACAGTACCTTTTTAAAATGTAATCCAAGGCACGGAATAATTATGTTAAACATTTTAGAAGATTTCTTCCTGGTATAGTGCACGTAGGATCTACATAATTCTTATTCACTTAACTTACCTTTTGAATGACCTTGTTAATCACTGGAGTGCTTGGTGTGTATAGTATTTTTCCATGTAATACAGGTTTTAGGAAAGACCACACCAAAGCTCCATTTGGAGACTGTAGAATTTCCTGATAAAGCTTCAAGCAAAACGGTGCTGCCACAATTAAAACAACAACAACATTAAAAAAAAAAGTCTTAGGATACAGAGTTTGCTCAGAGTAATAGCAAATTCATTCACTTATTCAATGAATGATGTAGATATATTTTCCCTGACACAACTCTGAACTTCAGAAGTGTTATCATTTACACATTTGCCCTTCCTCGCAAAAACTCATGTTGAAATTGGATCACTGATGTTGGAGGCATTTGGGGACTAATGGGAGGTATTTGGACCATGAGGACAGATCCCTCATGAATGGCTTGGTGTTATCCTTATGGAAATAAGTGAGTTCTCACTCTGTTAGCTCCCTGAGAGCTGGTGTTTCAAAAGAGCCTGGCATCTTCCTCACTCTCTTATATCCTTTCTTGTCATGTCATCTTGGGACACACCTTCTGCCATGAGTGGAAGCAGCCCAAGGCCCCCAGCAGAAGGAGATACTGGTACCATGCTTCTTGTACAGCCTGAAGAACTGTGAGCCAAATAAACCTTTTTTTTTTTTTTTTCATAAATTACCCAGCCTCAGGTGTCCTTTACAGTAACATTAAATGAACTAAGACAGGAAGTAAGCCAGTAATATTTTTGCTTGTTACAGTTTCTTAACTCATAAGAAACTTCATGATAGTATGTTCACTCGAATGACTTCAATGGAAGGGATGCATGACTCTCACATCTGCAAACTTAGTTATCAGTGAAAGTACCAAACGATGACATGGACACTAGAATATGAAAATGGTAATTAGAAAAATAATCCTGGCTTTTAATCAAGAAAGTTCTCATTTCAATAGTCACTATACTGAGACCAGAAATAAGTGTCTCTTATAAAGTCAGCTTCACAAGCTACTACTCGATTGTTTTTAGTGCACCTATGCAGAACTATCCAGCTTATTACTTTTGATATGTTGAATTGCCTAATTTTCACTCAAACACTTAATTCCTCTTGGTGACTCTCATCATTGCGTTGTGATGCTATTTGGTTTCAATTAAAGATTTACTTAACTAAATTGTCTAAATCAATAGGTAACTGATGAAAGTAGAGCTTTCATCACCATAATGAGTAGTAACCAAATATTGTAAGGTTTAAAGCTCACAAGAAATACTTCAGAATAATCAGTTCTTTTTCCAAAAAGAGAATATTTAAAATAAAAATATTATCTTAGCTTTGATACCATGACTCATAAATATTCAAAGTATGAAGAGTGCTGTTGTGATTATTTTAACTGCTAATTTCATCTTCCAAAATTCCACTTGAAAATATTTTTATTTGACAAGTACAATGAAATTATAGAAATAATTCCCTAAAGTATAAATTAAGAGCATGACTACATAATGACATTTTAAAACATTAATTATACTGGTTGCTCTTGTTGAAATTTAATAGCTTACTCTTTACATTGCAAGTTTAGTATAGTCAGGAGCAATTTTATCACAAAAAAGACATAAGCATTTTATGCACAAAATATTTAAAGCCAGGAATCCTGATGTCTGCCACTTGTGAACATGGGCAAGTCACTTAACCTTTTCTGAACTTCCATCACGTCACTTGGAAAACAGGGCACTGATATTCTCTAACAATTGGTGTGACAATCATTTGAAATAATAAATATGAAAGGACCAATAAAAACTGGTCCTCAATATCAGGTGAAAGACTGGATGACAGCATGGATGGATAGTAGGATGGAAAGATGGATGAATGATTGGATTAGATGCATAAATCAATCAGCCCTCAAGAATCCCAGAGGCAAAAAGGAGAGGAGGTGAAGATCAGGAAAAGAGACAACAAAACCACTTATTATTAATAGCCTAACGCAGTATTGGACAGCTATCCAAATTGTCCATCAGCTGCGATATATACTGACATGCTGCCTCTAAGCTAGCTCAGAGGACATTGCTATCTGGCCCCTGACCCCATGCTTCCAACTCTTGGAGAATTCCCTGCTTCTTCTCCTCCCCGGTTCCACCAACACCAACTGTCCTCAGTTCCGCACAGGCACTGAGTATGTATGAGTAAAGGTACATCTTGGGTGTGGTAGGAAGAATTCTAAAATGAGTCCCTGGAATTCATACCTTGCATAATTTCCCGCCCTTGAGTGCAGAAAGAATCTGTGAATGTGATGAATGCCATGCACATGATTAGGTTTCACAACCGAGGTGAGGAAATTTTGAAGATGCAAATAAGGTCCTTAAATCAGTTGACTTGGAGTTCATTAAAAGGGCTGAGCAATCAAGCATCCTGGCTAAGCATTGGGTAAACTCTTTAAAAGAGTCAGAGATATTCTTGCTGGCCTTGAAGACACAGCCCCCATGAGTTTGGCAGCTTCAGGGAGAATAATTCTGCCAACAACACCCTGAGCCTCAGATGAGACCCCAGTCCTGACCAACACCCTCATTACAGCCTTGTAAGATCCCAAGCCTGGATGCTGACCTACAGAAACCATGAGATGTTGAATGCCTGTTGTCTTAAGACACTAAGTGTGCAGCAATTTGTCATGAAGCATAGAAAACGAATACATATTTAAACCATTATGCTAAGGTGCTAATACTCATCTCAATTACACTTCATAGCAAGTTGATGACCTAAGTGCTATGGTTTCCTTGTTATAGATACCACTAACATGATGCAGACATACAAAATAATGTGACCAAAAATGCACAACTGGGCCGGGCTTGGTGGCTCAGCCTGTAATCTCAGCACTTTGGGGCTGAGGCGAGTGGATTGCCTGAGCCCAGGGGTTCAAGACCAGCCCAGGCAACTTGGCAAGACTTTTTCTCTACAATAAGTACATAAATAAATTAGCCGGGCATAATAGCATACTTGGAAGGCTGAGGCGAAAGGATCACCCAAGCCCAGCAGGTTGATACTGAGGTGGCTATGAATGTGCCACTGCACCCCAGCCTGAGTGATGGAGTGAGACTCCAACTCAAAAACAGAAACAAAGAAACAAAAAACGCACAACTGGCAAAGCTGAACTATCTAAACTCCAAGCCCTCATTAGCATGTTTAATCTGCCTTTCTAATAAATATATATTCACTTAAAATGGGACCAAAAAATCATTTATGAATCTGCATTCATTTGCGCCTGAGCTTTATGGGCAGCAAATTTGGAGATAGCCACAGATAGGTTCTCTTTGTTATAAGATATAGCCATTTTGCACAGACCAAATGGTGCTTGCAGTCTTCGTGACTGATCCTGCACCAACACTAGTTAGCCTGGGAAACCTAAGGGGCTGCAGTTTCAGGTGTGACCCAGTTTCCCTGGTGACACAGTTTCTTAGTGACAAAAGTAGAGCGGTTAGTCTGTGTTCAAGGACCTTCCAAAGCCAGCTGTCATGCCAGCATTTGTGGACGTCACTAAAAATGAAGGATCACAATCAGGCAGTAGAAGCAAGAAGATTCTATGCCAGTGTGTAGCAAATTCCTATACATACAGAATATTAAGTATAAAACAGGGCCAATTTTCAAGACACAAATTAATCTAAACAAATATAGATGATTATAGTCTTACTTGAATCTTCAGGAATGTTGAATTTTTCTTTGTCATCTTCCAGGAGTTCATTAACTCTGGGCAAATTAATGAATGTGTTAGAATCACTCAGGAACGATGCTTGGTCCTTGCAAACCATCTTCATCACAGATTGGAAAGAACCAAAGGCTGAACTTCGGGCCTGGGCATTTTGTAAAACCTGAGAATATAAGAACAATAAACTGCAAGTACATAATGACCTAAAACAATTCCCTTGCATACTTCTGAAAGTGTAGTCCCTTTGATGTACAAGATGTTTGACGAGTCAAAGGAATGGAATCTCTGCTTTAGACTTTTCTGGCCTTGGGATACGATTCAAATCACTGCAACGATTTTCTGGTCAACATACCTGGTAGAAGAGGAAAGTGTCTCTCTCACATTCACATTCACACACACACACACACACACACACACACACACACTAGCAACTCATTATTTATCTAGTAATAAATTATTAATCCGTAAAATATCACTATCTCGGACTAATTAATATTCTTAATGTGTGTCTACACCATCAAATTACCCCAATATTTAAGACACAATTGCCCATCAGCTGGTGGACTTACTGACATTCTCCCTCCACAGCGACTCTGAAGACATTGCTATCTGGCTCCTTATTCTAAGCCTCCCACCCTAGATAATCCCACCCTCCTCCGTGTCTGTGCAGAGTCAGTTCCATCCCAAGCAAAGAGAGTTCAAGCGAAAACTAATATCAAGCCACCAACCTCATTCCAGTTTGTGTTTACATTCATAGCAAATGATCTGCAATTTGTAAGCCAATTATTTATATGTAAATAAATGTTTTAAGGTTTTTGAAAGCAATTTGCTTTCTGGATGAAGTTAAACAGGCCCTTGACATCTCACCTGTGCTAATAATTGAGTTCATAATTTCTTAAGTCCTAGACAATGCATGCACTATCCCAGTCTCCCCATGGGTGAAATGTGGATCAACAATGACAATTTCAGATGCCAGGCCTAATGCTGTGTCATGCTGTTGCCTCCAGAGATATTAAAAGCTATTTCCACTCCTGTATTTTGTTGTCTCATGCAAATTCTACAGGTGAGAAGATAAATAAAGGCAAAAAGAGGAAATACAGAGAAAGAAAAAAATTGTATATCTTTCTAGGGGCGAAGATGAAACACATACCTGTTGAAAGTCTGGCATATCTAGCAAGGCAGTGATTTCAAACGTGTGAAGAAATTCAGGGAGGTATTCAAAGACATGCTGGGCTTTGGCAAGCAAGGAACTGAGACTGGAAACTACATCTAACAGGGAGCTGAGCAAGCCACTTCCTTCAGAAGGTATCAGAGTCTTCAAGGACAAAAAAAAAACAATACAACATGACATACCCAACACTGTACTTTAACTCTTACCAACCCCTTTTGAAAAGTGAAGACTTGGTCATTTGATTTTATTCTCCCTTGAAGTTCAGAGACATCTTTGTTGTATTATATAAAAGTTGTCTTTATTAGAGTGTGTGTATATATAATACAGTTCAGTTCTTTGGAGTACACTAAATTATTAAAATGGAAACCAGAAACAAATGTGATCCATCATTAAAATTCAAATTATTTGCAAAATATTTTTTGTACCTTTGAGGTGACTAAGGTAGAAATTTAAGAAGAGACTCAAAATATAAGCAATGCTTATACGTGAAGCAATTTACATTTATCTACTGCTTTACTGTATTTGTGAGGTTCATATACCATTTCAGCCTTTCTGATACCATGGGGATGTGCATTACAGTGTTCATTTTGTGGATGAGGAAACTGGAAGACATTAAAGGGCTTCCTGGAGTCTCACAGTTAGAAGGTTCCGGGCTGTGAATTTACCTCAGATATTTTTAAAATATCAATGACCTTAGAAACCTACTTGTGCTATCCCCACCTCACATGCTATGAATTTTACTTGTTATTTGCAGTCTCAGTTTCTAGACTAAATTCCTTAAAGGCAGGGTTTGTCTGGGGGTTTTGGTTGCTATTTATTTGTTTGTTTTGTTTTGTTTTCTGTCTTGGTCATTTATGTAACTACCTGACATAGGACAGCATCTGGGAATATCAGTTGCTCGTTACATATTTGCTAGATGAATGGGTAGAGGAGCAAATGCTTTTCTCACAGGGCAGGAAAAATCACGACGACTCTCCTCCCTCTGTCATTTGCATCCTGGATTTCAACTTTTCCAGACTGGGGTGGGGCCTCATTGTCACTGCTCCTTATCTTTGCTCATTGAGGTTCTGCTTCTGCCACTTGGGAGCCGGCCCTGCAGCTGACACTCAGGGCCCCAAGATCACAGCTCCATCCATCACAGACGCGCTCTGCTAATAACGACGTGGTTCCCTCTATTCTACAAGAGAGACAACCTGAGAAGGGGAAACGGCGGGCAGCTTTTGTGCCTTCTTCTACCCACCACTCTAATTATAGCTGCCCCTTAGAAATGGTACACAGTGACCCGTGACTTAGGGAGGAGAGTGCCTGAGATTCAGCTGTAGCACTGACAGCCCAGGCGAATGTGCCAAATTAGTATCACAAACATTAGTAAAGTAAAATTAAATAAAATAGCAAATTGTGTGTTGCAGAAAGCTTCATGACCAAGGAATTCATGGTCAGCCTAATAAAGCAGAACACACAAGGACCTGGAGTGGGCTACAGCCCCACTCGGATCCTCACACGGATGCCCGTGACTGTGGGTGTGGGACTGCCCTAACATCCCTGAGCAATGTCTTGCCTTTAATCAACTTTCACAGACTGTGCATACAGAGGGGACCTGGTAAACAGCTGTTGCTTGATGGTGGTGCCACTCCCACTGTGTCTGGGAGACTGAACCCAACCCACTATCTCATCCTCCAAAGAAATCTTGGCATGAATGGTGGCCTTTGTCTCAGTAATTATGGGGCCTCTTAAAAACCCTCATCTCAAATGCCTTTGTGTGCATAATAGAACAGCCGCTAAAATATTGACTGTGGGAGCAAATGCAGAACTAAACCGTTCTGTGTGTTAACCGGAAATATTAACTCTAGGGGGCGAGGTGGGCTCTCAAATCATGGGGACACAGGAAATGCTTACCCTCAACTTTTGGGTTTAAAATGCATCAGTTCTGAAACTTAGTATTTGCTCCCTGAACTTGTGTGTGTTTGTGTGCGCGCGCGTGTGTGTGTGTGTGTATGCGTTCCAACATTTACCCACTGGATTCTTGGGCTGTGGAAGTGAAGGAGGCTATGAATAACTGGAAAGGCAAACCAACCCTTTCCTACCCTCAAGATTGTTCTCCCAGACTTGGAATGCCATCAGCCTCCTTGCCATACTGCACACCCTGCAGTCCCCCTGATTAACCCTGATGTTGTGAGCTATATTCCTAAAGGAAAAACAATGCTAGCCGGGCTCGGTGGCTCAGCCTGTAATCCCGCGCCTTGGGAGGCTGAGGTGAGTGGATTGCCTGAGCCCGCGGGTTCGAGACCCGCCTGGGCAACTTGGCGAGACCTCATCTCTACAATAAATCAAAAAATTAGCCG
>CAUYQG010125481.1:0-13500 GCA_963574415.1 Tarsius wallacei | reverse complement strand
CACACAGGCTCACACACACTGGACTACTTCATGAATGCCAACGCTCATACACACACCAGATGCACTTGTGCACACACGCAGTGAGTGACCTATCCCAAAACATGGGTATCCATTTACACCGTTTTGATCACAGAATCTGAGAACTGAAAAGAACCTCAGAGGCCACCCGGGAAAAGCACACATATGGAGGCAGCAGGCTCAGGGCCCGGCCCCCGGCAGGTTCTTCCCTTCCTGACTGCATCTGCACACAGGGGGTGTCAGTAAGCACCCACGGACAGAAAGGAGGGGCCCAGCCCTGCCTTTTACACAGGAGGGAATAAAAACGTGGGCGCATGTGACTGGCCCACGTCCCGTGGAGGGTAGTGGAGGAGCTGGCACGGAAACCTTTCACTCTGGGCTCTGTGATAGCACCTTCTGGTCCCAGCCCACGTTCCCACGTAACTTCCCCACGAATATCCTGCTCTCCCCACGTGCTACATCCTTCCTGAAACTCCTAGGCCTGGGCTGCGGCGACCCTGAACCTATGTTCCCACGACACTGGGAGTTCCAGCCATCAGACAAGCAGGTCCCTGAGAACTTGCTGCTTCAGGGCCCAGTCTCCCTGTGAGGAGGGAATGAGACTTGGGTTTAGAGCGTGGGACACGGTGCTGGGCACAGTCACACACCATTTCCCCTCTGAGCCATGCAAAGGGGAGTGCAGAGTGAGGGCCTCAGAATCCGATGGCCCAAGTTCACCCCTCACCAATGGCATAAGCTTGGGCAAGTCACACAACCCTCCAAGCCTCCTTTTTCTCATCCTCGCAGTGGGGATGCTGGGAAAGCTTATCACCCGATCGGTCAGGAGGATTCAGTGGGATTTTGCCTGCAAAGCATGTGACAGGCATACAGCCATCGGGCAACCAGCACAGAGCACAGCACGTAGCAGGTGTGTGTTACATGCCAGTTGTTGCTGTGACAATAACCAGGGATTATGGTTCCCACTTTAACAGATGAGAAAATGAGGGCTCAGAGAAGTGATGGTAACTGGCTGAAGGTGCCAAGGCCATGAGAGGCAGCACGGGAATCTGAGCCCCCATCCCTCTGACCCCAGACCTTGAGTCCCCTCTGGGACCCTCCAAGCCCCCAGAGGAGGGCACCAGCATGCCCCTGCCCAGAGTTCTCACCGGTGCTCTGTGTCTCCAGCAGCTTGTGCATGGAGCTGTAGGGCCCAGGGGGGATGTTGAGGCTGGTGAGGGTGGGGGGCCCAGAGCTGGGGGCCACCTCCACGAGCGCCTTCTCCTTCAGCATCTCTGGTGGAGGGCTGGCATGCACAGTGGGGTACACTTTCCCACTGCCCACAGTCCTGCCCGATGCCTCAGACGGGGACCTGGGAGGGGGCGCCTGGCAACGGACTGGCTCCAAGTGGCAGTCGGCGTGGTAAAAGCTGTGCACAGACTCCCCGCCACCTGGGGGCCCCCCAGAGAGGGCGGGTGTGGAGGGCGGTGGCAGCATGAGCCGGCGGGACCCGTTGGCATCCCTGTCCCGGATTTCCGGACTGGCCCGGGGCCCCCTGAGCGTCCCATTGCCCAGGTGGTAGTGGTGGTGGTGGTGGTGGTGGTGATGCACCAGGTGGTGGACGGACAGGTGATGGTGGGAGCGGGAGCAGCTGCCGCTGGATTGGGGCTCCTGGACCCCGAGGGGCGCCGGGCTGCTCAGCAGGCCTGCCCGCACGCCCGCAGCTCGCGAGACCTGGGCCAGCCTGCGGGCTGCCTTCCGAAGGATGTACACCAGGTACTTAAGCAGTTCTTCATAGCAGCTGCCAGGTTCGGAGAAGCTAGCCAGGGTGCTGGCGTTGGACAGGAACCGC
This sequence comes from Tarsius wallacei, assembly GCA_963574415.1. Classification (NCBI taxonomy): domain Eukaryota; kingdom Metazoa; phylum Chordata; class Mammalia; order Primates; family Tarsiidae; genus Tarsius; species Tarsius wallacei. The sequence goes on along the minus strand of CAUYQG010125481.1, from coordinate 11,654 downwards.
ACACGTTGCTCCCGCATCAGCTGGCTTTCCCGCTGCTTGGTCTCTGAGAACTGTGTGGCAATCACCACCAGGCACAGGTTGATCATGAAGAAGGAGCCCACCTGTAGGGGTGGGGACAGGAGGAGGAGATGTCCTGAAGAGAAGCGAATTCCAACGCCAGCCGCCATGAACAGAGGACTTCTTCCTATGTGCCAAGCACCAGGCTCGGTTATTTTCCAAACACTATCTCTTTTGATTCTTATGACTGTCTCAGGAGGTGATGCTACTGTAGCCTCCATCTGACAGGGGAGGAAACTGAGGCCCAGAGAGGTCAAAGTATTTGCCCAGGATCACTCAGCTGGTGCAGAGCAAGGCTGAAAATTGAACTCTATGGAATTCCAAGGGGTTGCTATTGATCACAGTGTTCTGCAAGGTTATTTCCCAGATTCCCTGCCCTAAGCACACCCCATCCATGGAGACTCTAAGCACCCCTCCCCAAGTCCCACTGGAAGTAGAAAATGTTGCAGATATGAATGCAATATTAAGGACATGATGCTTTCAAGTTGGATTGAGCCTTTGAGATCTTGGCAAAAACACTGGTCACAAGACTGCTGCTTCTAGTCCCAATTCTAACTGCTTGACCTTGGGCAAGACCTTTATCCATGGGACCTCATCCGAAAACAGAGACCACTGGCCTCCCCTGTATCCCTTTTCCCTGTGCTCCCCACCCCCAGTTGAGTGAGGGGCAGAACCCTGGACCCTGCAGACGAGCCGTGCTGACTTGCTTACATTCCCTTGTCCCCATCTCCATGCCTCAGTTTCCCCAGGATTCTGGGATGGCCTTGCCTTGGGCAACAATCCCAAATGAAGGAAATGAATATCTATGGTGACAAAGCAGATTTTTTTTTTTCTAGATCGTGTCCTAGTAATTATGATAATTAGCTTCACTAGTGTGATTCCAGAGAGCTGTTAGGAAAGATTTTCCAGGGGGTGTGTGGGAGGGTGGAAACTAGGCCCCTTATCTCCCTGTCTGCTTCCTTCCCCCTCCCCCAGGCCCGGGGCGGCTGGGGGTGGGCAGTGAGAAGACCCCATTTCTTTGAAGCACTGGCCTTGACCCCCGAGGTGGTCAGAGGTGGAGCCAGGTTTCTAACCCGGTTTCGCCCCAAGCCTGCCCACTCTTCCGCACCAGGGGATGTCAAAGAGGCAGGAGGGGGTGGCCTAGGGGCCTTGTTCTTTCTCAGGGCCTACCTCTGTCTCTCACTCACCAGAAGCTGCCTCATTTTGTCTCCATCTCTCTCTGGAGCTTGTCCTGGGTCCTGAGTAGATATTAATCTTTCTTAATCTCTTTCTCTCAATATCTGTCCCTCTGTCTGGCTCTGCCACTGGCCTCTTGGTAACATGGAGGAAGGTCTGCTCTTGGAGTCGTGAGGCTGGGGCTGTGTCTCAGCTCTAGCCATTTGCACTTTGTGGGATCTGGGCCCAGTGGCCGACCCCCTGGGGCCCTGAGTTCTCATCTAGGAGACGAGAGGACCCCAATCCCTGCCCTGGCCACCTCACAGGAGACTCTGAGGATTAAGCAGGGAGCAGATGTTACAGCACATATCAACAGTGATGCCCCACCCGGCGAGATTAATCCACAGCACGTGGGTTCAGATACAGAGGAAACGTCAGTCTCCTCATCTGTAAAATGGAGACATCACTGGATCACAGGGAAACCCAGCAGAACATAAAAAGTGCTTAGAGTAGGCGCTGGCACACAGTAAGTGCTCAGTAAATATTAGCTGTAAGTGGTAGCAATGAAGTGATTAACTGTGAATGGTAGTGATTAAAACTATTAAACATTGCTACTTTTGCCTCTGTCTTCTGCCTGCATAAAGTCTTGGAATTTCTGAGCTGGAAGGAAAGAGAGATCACACAGTGTTTCTCAACACTGACTGGTCAGACCTCTGAGTGGAACAATGCTCTGTTTGCAAACATTTCAGGATGTTTAGCCTCTTTCCACTCCCCACATAACAAAGTGCCAGCAGTACTCTCCTTATCCTTGTAAAACATAGAACTCTGTGAATATACTAAACACCATTGGCTTGTACACTTCAAATGGGTGGACTGTATAATACACAAGTTATAGCTCAATAAAGCTATTTTTTTTAAAAAGCAGAATCATCCTTTCCCATTTGCAAATGTCCTCTATGGGGGCACACTATCATCCCGGGCTGGGGGGCCTTCTGGGGAATGACTTGCCCAAGGTCATAATAGCAATAAATAGTAGAATCTAGCCTTGACCCTGGATTTCCTCCCGACTCCTCATCTGGTGTTTTTCCTACTTCATGACTGACGCCTTCTCTAAGACCTGAACTTCAGACGGAGCAAGCCTTCCTCTCTCTGGACTGTCCCCAGCGGTGTCCCCAAGACCCTCACCCCCACCCCGCCCGATCCCCACAGGGGCTTGAGGAGTCACTCACGATGATGAGGAGGATGAAGTAGATAAAGTTGTAGAAGGAGTGAGCATCCATCACAAAGTACATGATGTCGACCCAGCCCTCCAGCGTGATGACCTGGGAGGGGGCAGAGGGCCAGGCTGACTCTGGGCCCACGAAATCCTCCTCCAGAGCCCCTGAGCCCACCCCGATCCAGAGCGACCACTCCGGGCCTGGCCCGCGTCCTGGGGACCTCCCCGCCCGGGCCGCCCCACCTGGAAGATGGCGATCCAGGCGTAGCCGATGTTGTCGAAGTTGATGGCGCCCTTGAAGGGGTTGTGCTCCCCGGCCGAGCAGTTGGTGTAATACTGGTTCCAGTTGACGCAGGTGGTGTTGCTGGAGCTGTTGTAGGCCTCGTAGTCCAGGCCGCAGGGCGGGCCGCCGCCCCCCTCCCCGCGCAGCGTGGGGACGCTCCGGCAGGACCGCATGCCGTTCTCGCGCGGCTGGGAGCAGATGAAGGGGCTCTCGTCCTCGTTCTCGGTCTGGTAATAGCGCTCCAGGTCCACGCTCAGGGGCCTGCAGGGTGGGGAGAGTACAGGGGTGAGGTGGGGGCGCGAGGTTCTCCAGGGAGAGGGCCTGGGAAGGGAGAGCTGGCGTGAGGGCATGGAGGCACGCAGGGTGGGCGGGCAGATGGGGGAGGGGGCTGGGTGGGGCAGAGGTTTAGGGGCCTGGATGTGGGGGATCTGGGAGCACGAGGGCTGAGAGGGCGACTCCAGAGTCGGGGTGCTGGAAGGTCACGTCCCAGAGCAGTGGTTTTCAAACTCTGCTCCAGTTAGGATCACTGGAGGAATGTTTTCGTTTTTTTTCTCGAGTCAGGTCTCACTCTGTTGCCCAGACTGGAGTGTAGTGGCACCATCACGGCTCACTGCAGCCTCTAACTCCTGGGCTCAGTCTCCAGGGTAGATGGGACTACAAATGAGTGCCACCACACCTGGCTAATTTTTTTATTTTTGTAGAGAGATGAAGTCTCACTCTGTTGCCTGGACTGGTCTCAAACTCCTGGCCTCAGGAGAGCCTCCCACCTCAGCCTCCCAAAGTGGCTAGCCTGGAGTATTTTTTTTTTTTAATCCTCACATCCCAGTTGAAGCCCAGACCAATGAAATCAGAATCTCTGGAGGTGACCCCCAGGCATCGGCATTTTTAAAACTCCCCGGGTGACACCAAGGTGTAGCCAAGTTGGAGAATCAGAAACGTCAGAGGACAGATATGTCAGTAGCAAGAGGCAGCACACTGCTGGGGAGATCCCAGCCTCACAGGCACTCCCAGGTCCTCCCCCACCCCGGCCACCACTCACAGGCTGAAATTCTCAGGCAGGAAGCACCGGTTCCGAAGCAGCCCGGCCCACAGCTGGACGCCGACGATGCCAAAAATGAAGAAGACGAAGAAGCAGAGCAGCAGGACGTTGCCCAGCATGGGCAGTGTGTCCAGCAGCAGGGTGACCAGGATGCGCATGCCTGTGGGGGCAGAAGCCACGCTGGGGACGCCAGGCTGGCCGGGCTGGGCTGGCTGCCACGGCCTGGCAGCACTCCCAGAGGGGGCCCACCGGGGATTCTGAGGCTGAGACGGCCCGGCTCAAGCTGGAGGGGAGACCAACAAACACCTCTAACTCCCCAGACAGCCCCCACAGTCCCCTGCCCCTACCCACAGTCCCTCGTGGTTGGCTCAATCTGCACAGGACCACCGCAGAGACCCAGGGCAACTGTGTCCCACCCACCTCTCCCAGCATCACCACAGCGCAGATGATATCAGCCCAATGTACCAGGTGAGAAGTCTGAGGCTCCGATAAATTACTAGACTCGAGCAGTGTCACAGAGTTGCCAAACGTAGGTGCCAGGACTTGAACCCAGGCTTATCCTTCTGAATCTCACTTCCCAACACAAACACACACACACACACACACACACACACACACACACACACACTCCTCTTCCCCTTCCTACTGTCACCAGACACAGCCACCTGACTTTCCTGAGTTATCACCCCTGGGGTCATTGGGGGAACTGAGGCAAAGAACACCAGGAAGGATGTTGGTAGGCAGGAATCTCACTTTGAGAGTTGGCTCCTCAGTGGGGGCCAAGATGCTCTGTGTTTCAACACGGCTCTGAGCCCCCCTGTCCTGAGTATGCTCCCTGCTTGGTCCAGATCCCCAAATCAGGACCTGAAGAGTCACGACACTGCCTTCTCAGAAGTCCATCCCTTGACAATCTCCTCTATGGAGCCAGCCACTGAAGCCCCTTTCCCCAGAATCCCAGTTAGGGATACTTCCCTCTCTCCCCACTCCAGGCCTAGAACCCAGTCACCCTAGCCCCACCCCAGGCCCCCCCCCTTGTCAAGCAGACAGATCTCTAATGGGTGGTTTCATCCCCCAAGGTGCTGCCTGTGCCCCTCTGACCCCTCCAGGGCAAAAGCTTCTAAGCAGTAGCTGATCAACCCTCATGGTGATTGCAGCGCTCAGCCCCGCCCCTGCCAGCCCAGTCCCCTCACTCCATCTCCTTCTCCCTCCTCCCGCCCATCCCCCTCAACTCCTCTGTGCTCCAACTGAGATCAATTCCTCAGGGTTTGCATTAAGGGAATTACACCGGTGGTTAGACAGAGGCCTATAAATCTGCCAGCCATCACCTGGGGCGGGAGAGGAGGCAAGGCATGGCCCTCTTTGGAGCTCCTGTTAACACCAACACACCCGGGCCCCAGAGGACACACACTGCAGCTCTGCCCTCCCAGAGGCACACACACACACACACACACACACACACACACTCTCGGAGCAAAGGGGACTGTTGCTGCATCACACACACAATCAGGCACAGGGCCCCAGAGGCATGCGCCCCCCCCCCCAACCGCCAGCTCCTGGGACCGCAGTGGGGACCATCTGCAGCTTGTGTAGGTTGGGGAGTTGCAAGGGGGCCTGAGCAAAGGAGGGGCAGGATGTAGGGGGAGCTGGTGCTGCCAAGGCTTCGCTGGCTCCAGAAACCAATGCAGTTTAATTTAGATAATGGTCCCGGCAGCCGCTGCAATGGGATGGAAGGGGCTGGGAGGGAGGAACAGGTCAGAGCTGGGAGGGTGAGGTGTGGAGTGGCCTTATCTTGAGAGGAGCGTGGTCAGTATGGCCAGTGTGGACTCACCAACGAGAACCAGACTGCGTGAGAGGCTGTCCTGGCTGGAAAAGGCCACTCGCACTTGGCACCCACTCCTGGCCTGTCAGCCTCTCCACCCCTCCCCACCTGCCTCTGTCCCCCTGGGAGGTGTGGCCATCTAGCTGAAGAAAAAGGATCATCTGAGACGTCCCTGAGACTCTGACCCCAAGCCAGGCTAACACGGGGGGGTGGGGTCTTCCCAGATAACTCTCACAGTGCCAGCCAGGGGCTCTGTTTGGTTCCAGGGACCCCTTCTCTGACAGGGCCAGTGAGTGGTCAGGTGAGAATGTGGTGGTAAAGGTGGGGTCTGACATTTTCTCACTTCCTCTGGGGGCTTTCTGTCCAGGGGCTGAGGGGTCACTCACTGGGCACCCGGTTAATGGCCCTGAGCGGTCGAAGCACACGGACTGTCCTGACAGCAGAGAAGCTGACGTTCTGCAGGTCCAGTGAATACTCCAGCATCCTGCAGGGAGGGGCCCAAAGGGAGGCCCTTTGAGTCTGAGGCCACCATGAGGTCAAAAGAGGTCAGTGAGGATTCTTGCTTCTGGGGCAGCAGGGCAACCTCTGACTTCTTCTCATCCACCAAGGGACCTTAAAGATTCGGTTCTCTGTCTTGAGGGGGCAGGACCACCCCAAGCCAAGGACAGATTTCCCATCAGAGAAGGGGGCAGAACTGGGAGGAGGGGGACATGGAATTTAGAGAGTGCAGGCCAAGTGCTGCAGGTGGGACAGCCTTGGGTCCTCCGTGGGCAGCCGGGGAGAAAGCAGAGCTATAACTAGGCAGGGGCTGGGGGCCAGAGGCCTAGAACCTTGGCCCTGGGGAAAGGACTGATCTGACTTGTTGCCCTCCCACCCGCAGCCCAGGCCCTCACCCTGCAATGACGATGAAAAAGTCAAGCCGGTTCCAAGTGTCTCCCAGGTAACACTTTTTCCCAAAGATGCCCAAGGCCACCATCTTCACCACCATCTCCACGGCGAAGAAGGCAAAGATGAAGTCGTCAAAGGCCTGACGTGGGGACAAGAGGCTGCTGAAACTGAGAAAGGGATGGGGGAACACACCCTACCCCCACTCCAGCCCCTGCCAGCTGGGTCAGGGCCTCTTGCGGAGAAAGAGTCAGAGGTGTTGAGATCAGGAGGTGCCGGATGCCAATACACACACACACACACACACACACACACACACACACACGCACACACACTCACCTGCAGGATCCGGCAGCGCTGGGAGTCACAGGCGATGTCCTCACATGGCCGGAACATGCCCAGGGTCACACAGTTGAGGAGGATGACCAACATGCTGATGCGCTCAAACCAGGTATCGCGACAGTCAAGGAAAGAGCTGACCAGGGCTGGCCCCGAGGCTGGCCCCTACTCGCCAACACCTCCCGCTCGTGCTCCGCCCCCCCGATTCTGAGACTAACCAGGTATGCATCAGGCCGGCCCCCAGGCTCACACCTCAGGCCAGGCCCCAGGCCCACACATCAGCCCAGCCCCCAGGCCCAGTTCCACCTTGGTCATCTCACCTTTCTGGACCTAGCTTCTTCCTCTGTAAAGTCGGAAAAGCCACAAATACCCTGACTATTTGCACAAGCCATTTGGGGAATAGAATCGATCATGCTTGTGGAAATGCCAGACACCATGAGTTTGCTGCTGAATCTGAATCCCATTCTTCCTACCTCACAGGGTAGATGTGAGAAGCAAATGAGATAATGTATGTGAATGTGTTACACAAACCTCAAGTCGAATTATGCCTGCCTTACAGTTTACCAAGCACTTTCACACAATGCCACAGTGGATGCTCACAACAGTCCCGTGAAGCACACCCAGGGTAGATCGCTGTATTCCCCAGAACCCAAGGAAACTGAGGCCCAGAGAGCCAAAGTATGCGCTGAAGACCCCTCTGAGGAGCCAGGATGAAACTGAGGTTCCCAAGCTCCTGATCTCCCAGGCCTTCCTCCACACACCACTGTTGCTCAGGAGAGCAGAAAGGGGCTGTCATGACTGCCTGGCACTAGGTGGACAAGACAGAGACCCTCAGCTGCAATCTCCCTTGCCACAAGCACCAGAGTCTGAGGCTCTGTCTTCCACTGCCAGCCTCCTGACCTCTCGCAGCCCTCAGACAGCCGCTAGACACATTTGAACATTGAGGTCCCACTGCACACCAGGCACTGTGCGAAGCACAGCCCCCAGGCCATGTGGAATGGATGGCGCCCCACTCTCACAGGCCATGCCACCACCACATCTTCTGGTGGTTTCCAGCTAAGGTCAGCCAAAACAATAAGGGGAAAGAAGGGTTCTTCCTGAACCCTGAGTCTTTCTACATAACGGGTCCTATCGAGTGACTCACTTCCAGCCATCAGCAGGAAAAGGTACAAAACGGCCTCTGGACCTTAAAAAGTGCCAGGCACTAGACTCACAGATAAATGACCAAGCATCCTACTTTCTCAAGGGAAGCGCAAGAGGGGTAGGAAGATAAAGAGGCTAGGAACAAGCAGAGACGGGGATTGGGGAAGGGAGACCACCTAAGGAACTGGGGTGGGGAGGGTATCATTGCAGCCATCAAGCCAGACTCAGCGAGACCCTGAGTAGTGAACCCTTCCTGTCTTAACCCCACTTCTGGCACAGGAAGGCTTTGGCCAGGCATGAAGAGACCAGCAGGAACGTCCAGGGGCCCAAGGACCTTCCTCCCAGCTGGTCCCAGCCATAGCTCATCTGTCGTGACTCTCCTTGCCAGAAGCCCATGACTCCCTCAACCCCCTCACAGCCTCTCTCTCTTCTCTGTCACCTAGTCCCTTTACCCTCACATCTCTGCCACTACCTGTCCCCGATACCCTTGAAGTCCCAAGGCACTGCAGTGTCCCTAATCTCCACCCCCTTGTAAGAATACGTTTTAAAAAAAAGTAAGTTTTTGGGGGCAAATAGATGGGAGGGAGAAATCAAAAGAGCGCTGTTTCCATGGAACTGTTTTCCTGAGCAGAGTCAGAGCCCAGTGGATCTCTCCCCAGAATGGGGTCAGCCAGGGGTCACCCTGAGAAAAAGGGGGACAGGGAGGGGGCCATCATTCAGAAAGGGAAAGACACAATCATCCTCAAGAACTGGCCTGCTTTCCCCAATCTAGCACCATTTCCCCCTTCTCTGGAGCGGAAGGTCTGACAGGAGCCCATGAGCAAAGTGTCTACATGGGGGAGGGTGGGTGGTGCTCTGGAGAAGAGGGACGCTGGGACATCTGTGTGGACCCCTCTCACGGCATAATCCCACCATGTTATTCATCGGCACAATTGCTCCATCACCCTTGCTGAGCTGTGGGCTCCTGGCAGGCAGGGGCATCTGATATACTTTCATGTCCCCTACAGAGCCTAGTATAGTGCCTGGCTGGCACATAGCAGATGACTGATACATGGGAAGAGTGAGCGAATGAATGAATGAATAAATCAACCAATCCAATCAATCTCCCTGCCTAGAAGCCGGATGTGTCTCCCATTCATGCTTTCCTGCCTTGATAGAGACGAACTGACAATAACCATGGGGGGAAGCAGCAGAAGTGACCCCACAGGGGAGCTGCCCTTCCTTGTCTCCCTCTCCCTTACACAGGCTCACTGGGCTTCTTACAGCCAGAGTGCCTCCAAATGACCCCCTGCCCAGCCCTTAACCCTGGCAGCCCCTTCTCTAGGGCCCTCTACTTCCAGGTATCTCCTGCCGCTCTACGCCGCTCCCCTTTCACTACAGGTAAGCATAAATGGACAGGGAAGAGACCAAGGCACAGGGAAACTTGGGACAATCCGAATAGAGAAATAATTAATGGGGGGGGGTCTTTCACCCTTCTCAGGGTGGGGCTCGTTTCCTTGGGAACACGGCAGTATGTCACTGTGTGATGTTCTTCTGTTGCCATAACAACGGGAGAATGTGTCACCAGGTGGTGTGGATTTGTTGCCATGGTGATTAAAGATACCCCTCACACATGATCTCCCCTTACCCAGGCGGCTGCCTTGTCCTCATGCAGGGAAGGGGAATCAGGGAGACCCACAGGTTATCAGGTTGGGGGGAAACCATGTGACAGATCTCCATGGTAACCAAGGGAACGGGGGACACTGGTTGCCATAGTGACTATGAGAGACCTGTGCAGTCACATGTCTACTGTTGCTATGGTGACTGTCCGGGCTGGAGTGGATCCCAAAGGGGGGTCAGGAGAGGGGAGGCTCTTTCTTCTCCCCACAACCCACCATCAAAAGCAGAGAAAAGGGAAATGGCAGGAGAGGAACCCCACTTCTAGCCTCCTCCTCTTCTCCCTCCTGGGAGAACGAGAGCATGTTATCGCTACAAATGAGTCCTCTCTGTGGGGCTTTATCTAGATAGAGCCCTTGCCTAGCCTGGCGGCTGCAAGGGTAAGGAAAATGGGGAGAGGAGGGAGGCAGCTGGGGTACCTCCAGGGCATGGGGGCTCCGGGCATGAACTGGGAAGGGAAGCAGGACCTCCAGCTGCCCTTCCCACCTAGGAGTCTGGAAATCTGAGACTGCAGAACGCTGAGGAGGAGATGGGCCTGGACCCAAGGGTTCTGGCCTTCTAGTAAGAGTTGGGGAGGTGGGTGGGGGCAGGTCCTTGCCTCACCCATCCCACAGAGAAGCGGGTGCCCATTGGACTCGGCAACCCCTAGGGTGCAGGGGGATCTGGGGCTCAGCCTCAAGGTCTGTGGTGGGGAAGCCAAAAGGGGATTCCCTGTGCAGAGCCCCCACTCCGAAAAGCCTGTTTCCCTGTGGTACCCCTCCAAGCGCCAGTATGTGGGTGTGTGGGGAGAGAGGTTTCCAGCTGAACCGAAAACTGAAGCCGGCAGAAAGGCCGCCAGCCCCACCCAGAGACGGAGACATGAGACACAGAGACATAAGAGAGACAGCCCGCTGGAATCTTTGGGAGGGGAAATAGGCCAGAAATCTGATTCAAATGTCTGTGACTCTGTGTGTGTGTGTGTGTGTGTGTGTGTGTGTGTGGTGTGTGTGTATGTGTGTGTGTGCGCGCGCGCGCATGTCTGCGCGTGTGAGCAGTTGTGTCTGTCGCCATCCTGGCTGAGGCAAGCAGGGCGGGGTGAGGGCTGGGCGGGAGCGGACGAGGGGTGAGGGGGGGCTGTGTGGTGGGGATAATCCCAGGAATGGCTCCAACTGGCACTGTGGTCGATGGGGAGTCCCCCAGTAGAGCCGTGGAGTGGAGCGAGTGGGAAGGAGAGTGTGTGTGTGTGTGTGTGTATGTGTGTGACCCAGAAGGAAGGTGGGCCTGGGGCAGAAAGAGTGCCAAGGAGTGTTCCAGACCACCCCCCAATCCCATTCAATTCCCCAGCCCTTCTCCCCAGAATTTTCTCTGGAGAGCTTAGGGTTTGGAAATGGGAGGAGAAAATTGATGAAGAAATGGGAAGAACCACCCCCCCCACCATTTCCTCAGAGGATAGAAATGGAGAATTCTCCCTAGGTAAGAGAAACAGGCAGACTTGGAGCACTGGGACAGTGGCACAGAAGGCGCCAGGAATTCCTGGTGCCCCCTCTCCTCTAGAGGCACACATTCAGACACACAGAGTGACGCACAGTCACACACTCACACTCACTTCTGGAAGCCATTAGGGCTCCTGCCGTTCAGGCCTCCCCCTTCTCCTCCCCCCCAACTCCTGGCAGGCTCCCCTCTCCCCTTCTGGCCCCCCTCCCACTCCCCCTCTCTCAGCATCCCAAATGCCAGCCTGTGATTTCCAAATGAGAAAAAGCTGTGCTGGGCTCTGAGCTTGGAGAAACTCCTACACAAACTTCCAGATGTGACACAACAGCCAGAGAGGGAATGCTCAGAATCTCCTTCCCGGGAGGGGAAACGCACTCCCTCACACTTGAAGAAACACACGCGGGAAAGGCCAACACACGCCCCTGTAACCTGGAGGGGGGGCTTCTGGCTCTGCGCTGACTGTCTGCCAGTACCTCTGCTCTCGCCAACACCAAAACACACATTCCTGTGCCTTTTACTGCCCTCCCTTCCCGACACACACACACACACACACACACACACACACACACACTTCCTACCTGGGTCTAGACCG
>CAUYQG010125480.1:0-11986 GCA_963574415.1 Tarsius wallacei | reverse complement strand
TGATGTTCATCCATGTTGTTGTGTCATAGTTTGTTTCTTTTTATTGTTGAGTAATGTTCTACTGTATGACTATATAATATCTTTATTCTTCTGTTGTTGGGCATTTGGGTTGTTTCCAGCTTGGGGCTATTATGAATAAAGTTGCAATGAACATTCTTCCACGTGTCTTTAGATACTATTCTCTCTTTTCATTTAACAACTCTATGAAGAAGGCATGATTGTTTCTTCCATTTCACAGATATGGAAATAGACAAAACATTGTTAAACACCATGCCAAAGTTGCACAGCAAGATTCAAATACAATTTGTGTCTCCAAAGCCTCTGCTGTTAACTATTATGTCATACTCCCTCCTAAGAGAAAGCAAAAGAAGTTGGCAGTGGGTAGGTTGGGGGCGGGGGGGGGGGGGTAAACAGGTGGGTGGATAATTGGTTGGTCAAAGAACCTGGGTGTAAAAGGAATCTAGAAACAAAGGAAATGTTGTCTGTGCTTAGTCTAAATTTCTCCTACTTCCTAAGAGCCTTGCTGGCAGGCTTAAATCTCCCATCCAGCCAGCATAAACCCTGCATGGGATGCCATATATTCCCAAAACTTGTCATTACCCTCAAACTTTAATGCTGTGATTATAAGCTATTCGAGTTTTGTGATGACACCGTACCATGATCAATTCTTATTCACCATGTGGCTGATTTCTCTCAGATTGGAGGCTCACATTATCTATGAGTATTATGAGTGAGATCAAAGCCTGAGCTGATCCTCGCTGATCCCTGCAGCAGATAAGGGTCTCTCCTTTGTATACAGGGAGAGACCACAGGCCTTAGGGTTCAAAGGACCTATCCTAGACCCTAAAGCCACCACCCAAACTTTCTCAATTCTCTGACTCAATGAACATGCACTGAGTTCCTACCATACATGAGGCAGTTTACCAAGTCCTGGAAATGTCAAATAAAAATCCCTCCCTTCTAGGTGCTCCCAGCCCAGCGAGGGGTACAATAACCATGATAGGTGCTGTCTCAGCAGTACCCACAGTGGAGGCCGCTCTGCATTTAGACTCTGCACTCAGAAACCACAGGTTTATATCCAACTTTGCTACCTGGGAGTCATGTGATCTTTCTATCCATACAGTATGGTTAATAACAGCTATTTCATAAGGCTGTTTCAGAAATTAAAAGAAATAATACACAGAGCCTGGCACAGGGTAAGTGCTTTATAAAACGGCAGCATTAAGAAGTTGGATGGGCATGGGGTCCAATACCCCAGAGACCTGTAGTAGAAGTACTGCTGGGTCTATGTTGCTGGGGGAAAAAAAACCCTGTAGTTAGAAAGGAAAAGGGAGTCCACAACTCTGTATCTAACAAGAAATTCCTAGTGACCTGCTCTACAAAAAGGAAGCCAGGGACTTCTGCTGATTTACGTTATGTGTAGTGAGTGTGAAAGGGCATTGTTTTGTCAGCATTAGGTTTTCCTAAATTTAGCTTTGTTTTCAGTCCAGAATTATAGCATTGGGGGCATGAATGAAAGAAAAAGAGTCTTATAATTGTCATCTCCAGAGGCAAAGACAGCCTATGTCTGTTTTTAAATGGGCATGGCCTTGTCTCAACATCATTCTTGCCTGATGGCTGCTAAATTAAATTGTCTATCTTCTTTCTAGAAAATTAAAAGGGTTGGGAAAATAAGAGAAATTTTTCTAAGCCTTTAATTAAACATCAGCATTAGGCTGCCATCTGTCATGATAAGTTCTGGTTCACATTATTTCTATTTGCAACCAGTTTTGTGACCAGGAAGCAGAGATTCCATCCAAAGAGATGTCCATGAAAAACCAGGATTCTATTGCACTCATTCTATATCTGACCATCTGAACTTGAGTAATTGCTAAAATAAGAAAATGAAATGTTTGCTTCCCTGGGGGCCCAACTGTCAGCTTTTTAATTCAATCACACAATTTTAATTCAATTTTCCTCTCTACCATCTGTGTGTGGTGCTAGATGCTACAATGCCCTGGGTAAAGATGGAAGCAATTAGAACAATAGATGCAGAAGGCAACTAATGCTTCTTTCCACTAATAAAGCAAGCATTATTTGGTAGGAATTGTTCCCAGTTCCCTTTTTTACCTGTCGTGTCCATGAGCTACTTACCTAGGTAGGTGTACCGCCTGTTCATGATCGCTTCATCATTCAGTTTAAAATAGGTGTTGTCTGTGAGGTTCAGCACTTTGACTGTCCCAGCCCAATAAAACGACCCTGGGGCGCCCATCACCACCAGCTCCTACCAAAAAGAAATTCAGAGGTAAACAGGGAAGGAATTGAGGAGGGGTGCAGTGAGAACCACAGTCACAACAAAGGAGAAATACCTCACACCAAGGACTTTTCTCAGCTAAGCCTAATTCACCAGATTCCCCAGCAATATGGAATCTATCATACGGATGGGTTTATCAGCACTAAAACGTGAAGATGGCTAAGCAAGGTGACAGAATATGTGATAGGACAGGCCCTTATCCCATCCATGATGAGGCTGCACACATTTCCTCAACTTTACACCAGGGTCAAGCAAGGAACTGGAAAACAATGGACACTGGCCCCAACTACAGATTCCAGGGAATACCATTCATGAAGAGGCAGCAACGTCTCACCCTGCCTGGACTCCAGGCTCACTACTGGGAGACTCCACCTGCCTGGTACATAGCACACTAATACTCCAGGGAATCCCCTGAACACTAATACTCCAGGAAATCCCCTCCAGGCCTCACTCAAGACTCCTGCTCAGAGATATTCCAAAGTAATCACCATGGCCTCCCGTAAACTCAGAAAAACAAAACCGAGAGACCAGAGAGGACAAGCCAACTAAGGAAGAAGAGACCACAGGAAACAAGAGACAGCACTACTACTAAAATCAAACTCAGGAACACAAAAGGCACAGCTGTCTTCAGCATTTAGTTGAGGGAGAAATGGTCAACAGGCCGGAGAGCATGTTTGTGCCCTAAAATCATCTATTGACCAATGCTGATGATAACCATATGTGCCCCAAAAATGACTTGGTTACCTAAGGAAGTCAGCACAGATGTCAGCATGATTTTACCCACAAGAAGACACATCATAACTGTGCCAAGAAAAGTTGGAAACAACCTGAACATCTAACAAAAGGAACTCTAAATTATTGTACATCCATTCAGCAGAATTCTAGGCAGCATTAAAAGCGCTGTGGAAGACCTAGTGGCATTGAAAGATAGTCACAATGCCCTGGTGAGTTAAAAAGGATATTCCAAACAATATATACACTATGATCATATTTTGTAAAACAAACACACATACACAGACAGACAAGACCAGGAGGATAAGCTCCAAAACAGTTATGGTTTTTCTATGAGTGATAAGATTATGGAAATCTACCAATCTCTCTCTCTCTCTCTCTCTCTCTGTCTCTCCTTCCGTCCATCTGTCCATCTATTCCTCCCTCTCTCCTTCCTTCCCCCACCTCTTTCTCCCTCATCCCCAAAGTTTACTTTCTTTGTATTTTTCAGAATGCTAAAACAAACTGTTTTCCAAGAGCACAGAGTTCAGGTAAAATCCAACACTGGCCACACCAGGCTCCTCTCCTGCCTCTGTCTTCTCAGAGTGTGGGACACTCATCTGGTTTTCTAAGTACACGCTGCTCTTTTATAGCTCCCTCCTTCAGACTTCCTCTGCTTGGATAACTCCTTCTCAATCTTAAAATCCAGTTGAAATGTGGGTGAATCCTAGACAAAATATCGATGGGAAAAAGAGAGGACATGAGTCCACACATATGAAGTTCTAGAATCGGCAAAACCAGGCGCTACTGAGAGACGTCTGGTCAGTGGTTGCCTAGAGTTAAGATGGGGAGCATTGCCTGCAAAGGGGCACGAGGAACTTTCTGGGATAATGGACACATTCTAATCTTCATTGAAGTGGGGATGACACAGTGTACACATTTGTCAAAACTCACTGAATTCTGCATCTTAAATAGTGCATCTTATTGTATGTGTCAAATGTAGTCAATCTGATTTTTAAAAAGTTCTAAAACAGCAATTAAACATGGACAGGAAGTCATCTCACAAAAACACAAAACATGGGCATGAAGTGACATTTTACAAGCATTAAAAGGAAGCCTCCATTGTGCAGGGGCTGAGCTGAGACAAGAGGAAGGAAAGCTGTCCCTGCACCCATCGGATGCCCCTGGCTTTCAGTCCTTTCTTTCCCAACAAGGAATTCCTTCTTTTCAACTACTTACATTTTCTAAAGTATCTAAAGTACATTGCAATACAAAATAATCAAAATTATTTTTCTAACAAAATCATTAGTTTTTCACTCAACAAGATTTACTGAGTATCTACTATAATGTATCAGAGTTCATGCTAAATACAAAAATAAATGAAGTCCCTTTGTATGACATTCTTGGGCTAAGACAACGTGGAGATATGCAAGGTATTTTAGAAAAAAATTATATCCAAAATAATTAAAATTAACACAATTTCTTTTTTTTTTTTTTTTTTAGTTGGAGTTTCACTCTGTCACCCAGACTGGAGTGCAGTGGCCACTCCCGGCCACCGCAGCCTCGACCTGCTGGGCTTCGGCGATCCTTCCGCCTCAGCCTTCCGAGTAGCCAGAATTATAGGCATGCACTACCACTCCCAGCTGATTTTTTGATTTATTGTAGAGATGAGGTCTCGCCAAGTTGCCCAGGCGGGTCAACACAATTTCTAAAGAAAACTCCTCAGCTGCAAACAAAACCCCAAAGACACAGGCCATGCAGGCTCCTGGAGATAGTGGGCACTGGACACATCATGCTTCCTGCTGCCGAGAGACACCCGACCCTCCTCTTGGCCTTCAGCATTCCCCAAACTGTTACAGATTCCAGAAACAGATCTTTCCAGGCTAACTTCTCTCAGCAGAGCTGGTCCCATGCACTGTCATAAGCTTCCAGTTTCTGACAGGTCCTTGGAGGCCAGATCCTGCCACAGAGATTCTGAGTTTCTGGTGACAATTCATTGCTGAATTCTCAGGGCACAAGTGTCTGCAAAAATCAGAAACATCTAAAGAGAAAATTAGAAAGAGGAAGACTGAGGCTGCGGGTAAGAGGTGATACTCATTGAACAACACATCCATGGTTACTTTGGGGAAGAACCTTGACAAAGAGTAGACAGAAGAAAGGCCACCGGATTCTGGCCTGAATGGTTTGTTTTTGATAATTCAGGAAGGTGTATACCAGACATGACTGTTGATGAACACTTCATTTTAAAGTTCTGAGGTCCTATCCCCCTCAAAGGAAACTGCTGGTGATAAGCTGAATGGTCCCAGAGGTATCTCACTGTTTCATAAAAACAGAACACTTTCTGCACTCAGGACTCAACACCAGGAAAACACATTCATTCATTCATTCTCTTCCTACACCTCTGTTCTGTGTAAGGGATTGTGCTAGTTCTGGAAAGAGTCTGAGAAACACAAACAATCTGTTCAACACAGCAGAGAGACTTTGTTTTCCTAGCCTTGAGCTTGGAAAGGAATTTATAATCAGTGTCCAAATACAAAGGGCACCAGAGAACATAATGAGTGATATCCTCAGTCCCAGTTGTGTACACAGCACAGAGCCTTCTCCATCTGCAGCTTTTTATAAACCACAGCCTCGAGCATCGGCACGAGCCTGCGAAGGCTCTCTAGGACACAGGCGGGGATACGTTGCTTGCTAATGACTTAGAGGCAGTGGGAATGAAAGCTGAGAAATGTACATCTAATGTACCATGGCATCCCCACTTAGATGTTACAAAGAGGGTAGGACAAGGAATTCCTCTGCTCTAAAACCTTCAAAACCAATAGCTCCTGTTTCCCACCCTCCTCTTAGCGCTTACACCCTCTATCCCTTAAGTCCAAGATAAATAAAATGCAGCCAAGCCTGTGACCCTCAGAACTGGGAGGCCAGGGAGATAGCTTGTATTTTTCTCTTCACTGTGAATGATGCATGTGCCCTTTCTTGTGCTGTTCACAAGTGCCAGGAAAATGCAATTGATGCTGAGCTCCCCATCACTCAGGAACAGCCAATGCAAATATCACACGCATAAATGGAAGCTTCCCCACAAGCAAAGGCCACCACTGCCTAAACCACATTCGTGAAATCCCATCAATAAGCAGTGTGGCCTTTTCCCCAGAGGCATTTACTAGCAGACTCTCCAGAGGCACAGGGGCAACATGGGTGTGCCTGCGAGAAGCCAAGGCTTTCTGGATGCACTGCAAGTTGACATGAACTGGTGGGTGAAAGAATGCTCAGGACCTACGATGGACATCTGTGTTGAACCAATGTCCACCCACACGACTCCAGGCTTCCACAGCGGGGCTCCAACACTGGCTGGGGCCAAGCCCTCTCTTGCTGCTTAAAAGTATCTATCACCGGCTGAGCTTGGTGGCTCAGTCTGTAATCCCAGCACTTTGGGAGGCCGAGGTGAGTGGATTGCCTGAGCCCACAGGTTCGAGACCAGACTGGGCAACTTGGCGAGACCTCATCTCTACAATAAATCAAAAATTAGCCAGGCATGGTCGCACACACCTGTAGTTCCGGCTACTTGGAAGGCTGAGGTGGAAGGATCGCTGGAGCCCAGCAGATCGACGCTGGAGTGGCCATGAGTGTGCCACAGCACCCCAGCCTGGGCAACAAAAAGAAATATCTATCTCCTCTATTCGCCTACCCTACAAAAATAAAGTTCCCAGGAAATTCTCCCTTATCCTCAATGATGAGCTAAAACTCAGGTGGTCTCCATAGCTCAGAGGGCTTTGATAAGCTCAGGGTCACTGACCTGCAGGTCGAGCAGGCACCTTAGGCCAGAGTATTTTGGGGCAACATGGCCATGTTTGGAAGGCCAGAGAAATCCAGCTTGGGAAGCAGCTATCTGCCCTGTGAGGGGACAGTCTAGCTCGCAGCAAAAACAAGTCCAAGTGACGAGGTCAGCACGAGGGCAGATAAGGGTAGCTGTGCCTCCCTGACCCCTTCACCCACATTTCCTGCTCAGCTGCAAACAGCTGAAGTTCCAGAAACAAGGGAGGCAGTGCAGTCAAAGACCTCCTGTGTAAAGAGGCCAAAAGCCTGGGAACAAAAGCAGAGGCCAAAGCCCAAAGAGGCCAGGAGATAGCAGCTGGGTTCAAAGGACCAAGCAGCACCCTGAGAGACTGCCCTCTCATTCACTGTCACCCACCACCCCTCCCTCGTCATTCCATACACCAACCACCATGTTCCCACTTTTTTTTTCTTTTCCAGAGACAGGATCTTGCTCTGTCATCCAGGCTGGAGTGCAGAGGCCTGATAACAGCTCACTGTAGCTTCAAACTCCTGGGCTCAAGCAGTCCCACCTACCTCAGCATCCCTAGTTGCAGGGACTACAGACACATGCCACCATGCCCAGCTAATTTCTTTTTTATTTTTTGTAGTGAGAGAATCTTGCTTTGTTGCCCAGATTGGTCTCGAACTTCTAGCCTCAAGCAATCCTCTCACCTCAGCCTCCCAAAGTGCTGAAAATACAGGCATGAGCCACCACGCTTGGTCCCACCATGTCCCCACTTTGGTGTACTCTGAACCCAGCCAGCACATGCTAAAGGACAGTGGTTCCCTCACAAAACATATCTCTGTGAGTGTCCCAGTACCACACATTCCATGGATCAGCGGCTTACCTCTTCCAGTGGGTTCTTTTTCTGGTGGGTTCTTTCCCTTTTCACCAGGGGCACCACCATTCTCAGAAACCTGGCTCAAAACCTCCTTCATCTACCCCACAATGCCCCGGCCACCAGCTCTTTGACACAGCCTTCAGATTTTCTGAGTCTCCCAATTATTTTTATTCATAAAGCATCCCCCTAGCCTGTCCTGTTGCTTCATAGTTAGACCATATCACAGCCTCCTACTAAGCCTCCCTCCAGGCCCTTCCACTTCCAAAGTCCAGGACATGCCCAGTCCAAATAGCCAAATAGCATTTCTTACAACACTGTCATCCACTGGGTGCATCGTCTGCCTGTGAACTTACAGTGGCTCCCCTTGCCTGTTGGTGGAGTCATACGTTACTAGATCTACTTGAGGAACAATAGCCACAGTAGTCATACAATCTAAATTCTTACTGAGACAGAAGAAAAGAGTGAAGTCGGCACATGGCAGGATAGTATTTCAAATCAATGGGGATAGGAAAAGTTATTTAACAAGTCAGTATCAGAACAACCAACTATACATTTAGGAAAACAATGTAGTTTCTACTACATAAAGTATATAAAAATAAATCCCAGAACGATTAAATATAGAAATCTCTTTTTTAAAAACTTATAAAAGTATTAGAAAAAAATAAGTGAACAATTTCATATTGGTAGTATGGAAGCCATTTTATATGACAAGGGAGGCAGTTGTATTAACCTCCAACTGACCAATAAACAGCCTACAATCAAAGGTGAACACCAACCAATCAGAACTGCCATGCTTCAATCCTTCATTTGCATGGCAGGAACAAACACCAACCAATCAGAACTGCCATGTTCCAATCCTTTATTAGCATGGTGAAAATGGAAAAGAGATAAACTCCTATATAAAAACAATCTCAAATACTGGCTCAAGGCAGACAGCTCTTCTATCCCTGCCCTGCCTTCTGCTCCCTTGCCGTGTACTCAATAAACCTGTCCCTCTCTACTCTGATCTGACTCAGGTCAGAGACCAGTCTGCTACCTGCAACAGTTAGTAAGGAGATAACCATCCTAAGAGAGAAGTCTAGGATCCCGAAATAAAAAGACAGATAGACTTGACCAAATGTGAATGTCTGATGTCAATACAATAAAGACATCATAGGCAAACTTAAAAGACAAGTAAAAGGCTGAAGAAAAAAAATTATTTTGATATGAAAATCCGTTAATAGCCACCTTCAAAAGAA
Source organism: Tarsius wallacei (assembly GCA_963574415.1). Lineage (NCBI taxonomy): Eukaryota > Metazoa > Chordata > Mammalia > Primates > Tarsiidae > Tarsius > Tarsius wallacei. The sequence goes on along the minus strand of CAUYQG010125480.1, from coordinate 3,089 downwards.
AATACTGAGTATGTAAAAATAACCTTTAGCAAAAACTCTGCATTTACTTTCACTATTCTATGAAAAAAAATTATATACATATAAATGTACAGTATACATATACAACATATATGGATAAGATGAAGGCATCACACTAAGAGTAACAAGTTACTAAAAACCAGGAAGACAACAACAATAGTAAAACATAATAATGGAATAAGAGCATACACAGGCAATTTCCAGAAAAATAAATACAAATGGTCAATATTTTTAAAAGACAATAAACTGCACTAATAATCAGGGACAGGGACATTAAAATTTGTTTGCTTTTGAGTAGGGGTCTCACTGTGTTGCTCAAGCTGGAATGCAGTGGCACAATCATGGCTCACCACAACCTCAACCTCCTTCCTTTTCAGCCTCCCAAATAGGTAGGACAACAGGCACAAGCCCAGCTAGTTTTTTTAATCGTTTGTAGAAATGAGATCTCGCTATGTTGTTTAGGATGGTCCTGAATTCCTGGGTCAAGTCATCCTCCCATCTTGGTCTCCCAAAGTGCTGGGATTACAGGTGTGAGCCACTGCACTCAGCCTTTGAGGGTCTTTTGTTTTGTTTTGTTTTAATGAAAAAAGTTTAAAGTGTCAATGAGGGAAGCTATAGAGACAGATGCAACCCAGGGTAGTGTCAATTCTAGACATTTCTGGAATGCAATTTGCCAGCATGTATCAAAATTCCAATTTGCAGTCACTTCGACCCAGCAATTCCTCTACTAGTGTCTGCTCTAAAGAAACATGCACTTGTGCACCAAAAGCCACATATGGATCTCTGGTGCGATGCCATCCCAAGAGTCTCGCATGGGCTAGCAGCAGCCCAGAGCACCATGTAAGCGTTTAGGCTGGAAAGGCAGGAAGGCCTAGAAAGCCGTGGGAAAGCATGTGGATTTCATTTTAAGTGGGACAGGAGGACACCAGAAGGTTCTGAGCAAAGGAGCACCATGATGTTTTTCTTATTTGTAAAAGATGGTTCTGACTGCTGTGTGGGGATGAGTGTGTCAGAGGTGGGAGGTGAGTGGGGGAAGCAGAAAAGCAGGAAGGTTCTGCAGGGGGTTGGGAACAACAACTGTGACTTAGGTTTTGGGGTGACAGGACAAGGAGAGCAATGAATGTCTTTGTTACAGGTTTTGAGGTCACTGGAGGTAGGACTTGCAGGTGGCTTGGAAGTCGCAGAGGGAAGTGAGAAAACTCTTTCATCTTGGCCTCAACAGCTCAGACAGACAGTGCAGAGCCTAACGTGGAACTCTGTGTAAACCGTCATAAAAACAATTCTCCAGTGAAGGGATACTGAAGTGAAGAAAAACCACTAAAGGTGAGAGATGGGGGTGAGGAGGGAAACACCTCCTATTTATTGCTTCAAGAGTGAAGAATAATACATCTTCTGAATTTCTACCTTTTCTTTTTCACTTTCTGGATTGGACACTATATCGCCAACTGTCTATTTCCTCTTTGGAAAAAAAAATTTTTTCTGGAGGGACAGAGTCTTGCTCTGTTTCCAAGGCTGGAGTGCAGTGATGTGACCATAACTCACTGCAGCCTCAAACTCATAGGCTCAAGCAATCCTGCCTCAGCCTCCTGAGAAGGTGGGACTACAGGTGCATAGCACCACACCCAGCTAATTCTTTTACTTTTGTGGAGATGGGCTCTTATGATGTTGCCCAGGCTGTTCTCAAACTCCTGGCCTCAAGGGATTTTCCTGCCTCAGCCTCCCAAAACACTGGGGTTATAGGCATGAGCCACCACACCCAGCCTCTCTTTGAATTTAAATGGCAGTTTCTGAAATCCAGATGGTCAGTCTTGCACCTGACTCGAAGGGGCACTCCTCGGAAGGCTTTGGAAACAGGGAATGCTCTTGGGCCTGCCTCCACCCTCGATGTCCCGCTCCCTTCTCCAGCTCTCCCCTGTCGTGAAGTGAGGAAAGGAGAGAGGCTGCCTCAGGGAGTTGGGCCCATGGCCAAGGGCGGAGTGTGGATTCTAACCTTCCATGTAATGGGAAGCCTCAGAGCCAGAATGACAAGTTTCATTTTGAAAGATTCCTCAGGCTGGTGTGTAGAAAACATATGGTAGGGATGCAGGTTGGGATGAGGAAAATGTTTCAAAATAGACAGCAGTGACAGGTGCACAACATTGTAAATGTACCAATGCTGCTGAACTGTACACCTTTAAGTGGTAAAAATGATGAGTTTTATATTATGTATATTTACGGCAATATATATATATATATTTTTTTAATGGGCCAGGCGCGGTGGTTCACGCCTGTAATCCCAGAATTTTGGGAGGCCGAGGCAGGAGAATTGCTTGAGTACAAGTTTGAGACCAGTCTGGACAACATAGTGAGATCCCGTCTCCATAAAAAATAAAAAAATTATCTGGGCATGGTGGTGCACACCTGAAGTCCCAGCTACTTGGGAAGCTGAGACAGAAATATCACTTGAGGACAGGAGTTGGAGGCTGCAGTGAGCCATGATGGTGCCACTGCACTCCAGCCTAGGCAACAAAATGAAACTCTGACTCAAAAAAAAAAAAAAACGAATGAACTAAGGAGAACAATTTGGGGCCAATATACCTTCAAGTGATGATGCTGACTTTTCTAGAAGCACTAAGGGAGCCAGGCACGGTGGCTCACACTTGTAATCCCAGCACTTTGGGAGGCAGAGGCGAGAGGATTGCCTGAGTCCAGGGGTCAAGACCAGCCTGGTCAACTTGGCGAGACCTCATCTCTACAATAAATCAAAAACAAAATTAGTTGAACATGGTGGCGCATGCCTGTAGTTCCAGAACTACTTGGAAGGCTAAGGTGGAAGGATCGCCTGAGCCCAGCAGGTCAAGACTGAGGTAGCTGTGAGCATGCCGTTGCACTCCAACCTAGATGACAGAGTAAGACTCCAACTAAACAGAAATAATAATAACAAATAAGTAGAAGCACTGAGAGGATGGTGATGGTAATAGCTGTCCTATTTGGGATGTGTTTTTGAGATTAAAACAACAGAATTGCAGGTAAATTCAAAGTTAAGTAATAAGCACCGTCTTTTTGGCCTGAGCAACTACATGGATAATGGT
>CAUYQG010125477.1:0-17759 GCA_963574415.1 Tarsius wallacei | reverse complement strand
GGGGTACAGTTAAGGGTTAGGTACACAAATATGTCTCGTTCAGGCACCCTTGTTGATAAGAAGTGTTCCCCCATCCCCAGATGGTCTCTTTTTTTTTTTTGAATCGGTGTCTCACTCTGTTGCCCATGCTGGAGTGCAGTGGCACACTCCCGGCTCACCACAGCCTTGACCTCCTGGGCTCAGGTGATCCTTCCACCTCAGCCTTCCAAGTAGCTGAGACTATAGGCATGTGCCACTAGCTAGTTTTTGTTTTTTTTTTTCTCTGAAGAGATAAGGTCTTGCTATGTTGCCCAGGCTAGTCTCAAATTCCTGGACTCAAGAAATGCTCCTACCGCAGCTTCCCAAAGTGCTAGGATTATGAGCATGAACAACTGTGCCTGGCCTTTTTTTAAAAGTCAGTGTCTCTCTCTACTGCCCAGGCTAGAGTGTGTGGCATGGCTCACTGCAGCATTAACTTCCTGGGTTTAGGAGATCCTTCGGTCTCAGGCTCCTAAGTAGCTGGGATTAGAGGTGTGTGCCACCACACCGGCTAATTTTTTTTTTTCCTGATTTTTTGAGAGATGAAGTCTCACTATGTTGCCCAGGCTATTCTCGAATTGCCGGGCTCAAGTGCTTTGGCCTCCCACGGTCGTCTGTTTTGGCAGGGCTGAGCATAAGTTCTTCCTGAGGTTATTGCTCTTGCTTGGACCTGAACCACTATAAGAAGGTCACAATTCCTTTTTGGAGATTATAGGTAAAATAGTTGTGTTTCCTAAGCCAAAAGTCAGGGCACATGGTCAGCTGAAGACCTGCATGTACCTGGAACATCTGGAAGGCAGTGTGAGGTCAGAGATAGACAATGTGGCTTTAGAAATGAGACAGATGTGCTCCATTGTGGTGGGACAGCCAGGTGACCTGCAGTCCCCAGATCCTTTCCTGGGAGAGGCAGGAGACAAAGCCCTGTAAATGGAGGAATCAGTGGCTTTGTTCTCCAGGTCCTCTCTGGTAACTGATGCTGGCCCAGGTGAGACGCAAGGGGCCCGAGACCAAGGGCCACCTTCTCCTCGGACCCAGGCCTCAAACCCAAAAACCTCCATGCAACATGGAGCCCCTAGAAGTTTCACCCAGGCCAGAGCAGCCGGAGCCAGAAAGCACACTTCTCCCGAAGCTGAGCCTGCTCAGGGCTTCACCAGACCCTGCCAGTATCCGCCGGTGTATCGCACCTCTCCTCCAGGACCTGGGATCTGAGGTAAGACAGAGTGGGGATGGGACTCAGCCTCCCTCACATGCTTGAACTGCCAGACTTTGCAACAACACTCCAGTGAAGCTATCCTACAGACCACAACCTTGAAAAACCCGTTAGAATAAACAACGCTTCACCACCAAACCTGTGTGGGACGATAGTCCCCTGCCCGCCCCTCTCCTGCAGGCCCACAAGGACCAGAGAGTGTCAGATCGTAACCCTTGCTTCATTATAACACCACAATCCCCACCCCAGGCGGGACTTATCCATCACTTGTTGTACATGCGACGTATGAAGACATATGTATCCCGACTACACTTGTGCAGTTAAAGCCCCTTCCTAGTCAGACTGACATACCTTTCCTCTGACGTTACAGCCCTTCCCTTACCTAATAAAAGCCCCAGACAACCCATCTTCCTGTGCCATCTCCCTTGAACAAGTCCCCAGTGAAGCCTTATCTGGGAACCTGTTTAACCTCATGTCAATTTCCATTATGCAAGAGCCTAAGATCCTGCTGTCAGGAAGCACAGGCCAACTTGCTGTTCTCCGGACAGGCCGTGCCCTCTCATGCTTTGAGGCTTGTGCATGGCTTGTGTCCTCTGCTGGGGATGCCATCACCCCCTTCGCCCATCTGTCAAGGCCTGGTCACCACGCTTTATGCGGCACTTTTCCCGATGCCCACCCCATGCAGAATCCAGAGGCTCCCCCTAACCCCTCATGGGATGTCGCCATGGCTTGCTGGAGCTCTGTCTGCCCTATCAGAGGCTCAGGGTGGTAATGGCTTGGGCTAGGGACGTTCATTTTCTCTCCCATCACAGGAATACATAAATGGCCTATGTTCCTTGGGGCCAGGGAGCCAGGCCCTGCCATCCCACTGCTCCACAATTCCTAGGGGTTGTCCTCATCTGTATGGACCCCCACACCACTGCCCAATCAGGAGGAAAGGGGAAAGGAGAGGACACACCCTCTTCCCTAAGGGTCCAGCAGTAAGCAGCACTCATTCATTCATTCAACATATACATATTGAGTATTTTGCACAAGCTAGAAACTGTTTCGGATACTGGGGATGCAGCGATGAATAAGACAACAAAAATCCCTGCCAGTACAGAGTGTCCTATGGCAGGAGTGGAGGTGGGGCGGAGCGGTGTCAAGAAAATAAGAAAAACCTGAGATATATGCCAGGTTGCGTGAAAACTACCAGGATAGAGGAATCCTAAATCTTAGGGAGCTTCCGGCGCAGGGAGGGTTCTTGGCTGTGGAGGGAGCTGTTTGCGTTTAATGAAAGAGGACGGATTGTTCATGTCTGGTTCCCAACAGGGTGTGGGGTCTGGTGCGGGCAACCAACCACCCGAAGGCGTGAGCTCCGTCTGTCCTGCCAGTGGCGCACCCGAGCCCATGCCAGTGCAGTCTCCGCAAAAGGGGGAATGCTGCCGCGTGGGGTCCCGCCTGGGCTCGAAAGGCTGTCACGCTGGGGGGCGCCTCTCGGCGGCGCAGAGCCCCCTTGGGACTTAAGAGCCAGCGTTTCATCTTCAGCGATGGGCCGTCCGCTTTTCCCCGACAGGTCTGTGTTCATTCATTTTTCAGGGCCAGAGTCTCATGTCCCCTTGCTTGGAGTCAAGACATTCTCGTCATTTCCTTTTCATTTCTTCACTTGGAAGATCAGGCAGTTCCAATTTCTTATTTTTCTTTTTGTCCTCAGGTTTTACAGAGCGTTCCCTGGCTGCCTTGACAAAGTTCTCTGTTTCTCTCGCCCCACAGTGCAACTCCCCCGCCCCCAATAAAAAATGGCAATCCAAACGCTTGCCTCATGACAGCTGAATCAAATGAAGTGTATACCCAAGGTTGCGAAAGTCAGCAAACAAAAATTCGGGACCCCTGTGTCTGATGGGATGTCCCAAATACTGCATGGGACATACTTACAGTAAGAGAAAATGATGAAGTTGTAATATGAAGTTCGAATTGAGCCAGGTACCCTGTGTTTACTCTGGCAACCCAAATATCAGGCGCTTACCCTCAGGGCATGGCAGGTGGTCTCAGCAAGTGGTGATGACTGTGATGAGCATGGTGATGACTTTTATTCTGATGAGTGCCTATCCCAGGATGGCAACGGGGGTGGATATTCAGAAGAAGGGCTTCCTAGAGCAACTGAGGCCTAGAAGAAGCCTTTTTTTTTATATTTAATTTTCTGTAGAGACGAGGTCTTGCTATGTTGCCCAGGCTGGTCTCAAACTCCTGGGCTCAAGCGAGACTTCTGTCTTGGCCTCCCAAAGTGTTGAGATAACAGGTGTGAGCCACCATACCCAGCCTAGACTGAGTCTAGAAGGACTCCATTGATTTCTTCAACACATATTTATTGAACACTTATTATGCGCCAGGCTCTGTCCCAGGTGCCAGGGATGTGGTGGTGAACAAAACAGATAAAAGTCACTGCCTTCGGGGGCTTGAAGTGTTATTGGGGGAGACGGAAAGAAGATAAGCAAAATATATAGTGTGTCATGTAAACGCTAAGGAGAAAACACAAGGCAAAAAGCAAAACAACAACAAAAAACAATGTGGAGTGTTGAGTTGCGTTTTGGAGCAGGTGGGAAGGGCAGACTTCCCGTGGAGTTGGCTAAAGGAAAGATGTGAAGGAAGGAAGGAGCTGAGAGATATTTAGGGGAAGATCATTCCAGAAGAGGGCAACAGCAAGTGCAAAGGTCCTGTGGTGGCTTGTGCCTGATGTATCAGAGAGTCAGTGAGGATCCAGTGTGGCAGGAGAAGAACGAGAGATGGGTGAGACAGGCAGTGGGGCTGATCCACAGGACCCTAGGCGGGACACAGTAAGGACGTTGGCTTTCACTCCGAGATGGAGCCCCTGTAAACGTAATCCTCCTGGCTGCCTGTGAAGGCTAAACTGTGGGGCAGAAGCAGGAACACCTGTGAGAAGGTGATTGCAATAGCCCAGGTGAGAGAGGATGGTGGTTGGGTCAGACTGGAGGGAGCACTGATAGGATTTGCTGCTGGTTCCAATTTGGAGAGAGGGACAGACTGACAGAGACAGAGAGACTGGCAGACAGGGAGAGGAGCTGAGGACACCACTCGGGCTGACTCTAAGGCACTGGCAAGATGGAGAAGGGGAAAAATGCGATGGTCGGGGGGACCTTGTCCCAGCCAGGAAGAATCTTAGAACGAGGAGGATCCTTCTAAACAACCAGAGTCTCCATTTCCCCAGGCGGCCCCGTGGACCGCCTTTCTAGCCGCTGCCGCTCTGTGAATGAGCTCAGCAATCTTTGCTTGCAGCGGAGATGGCCAGCCCCCTGGGCAGAGAGGCTCCCCTGCCTATCAGGAAGCACAGGAGGACTTCCCAGACTTCCTGAGTCCAGACACTGCTCCCGTGATCTACTGCCCACGAACAAATCACTCAAAAGCCAGCGGCTTACACCACAACCACCATGCAGCTGGTTTATGAATAGGCCATTGGAGCCGGGTTCAGTGGGGGAAGCTCATCTCTGTCCTCAAACATTAGCCAGGGAGGCTCTTCTGGGGAATGGAAGGTCTGCTGTCTAAACCGGCTGACAGGTTGGTGCGGCTGTTGTCAGGGACGTCGGCTAAGAGCCTTTGGCTTCAAATCCCAGCTCCAGCATGCACTAGCTGAGTGATCTTGGATAAGTCCCTCAACCTCTCTGTACCTCAATACTCTCCTCTGTAGAGTGGGGGCATAGTCACAGCACCTATCTTTTAGGAGATTAAAAGAGGTGAAACATGCAAAGGATGTAAAAGCATCTGGGACACCGTTAGTGCTCAGCGAGTATTAGTTACCAGTATTATAGACTGTGAATTGCTTACCGAAGCCAGGAGAAACTCACACTGTGGCAATCCACAGTTCGTGCATGTTTTCTTGTCTTCGAGTCTCTGTGAATAGGACTTGGAAGCAGGTTTTAAAAGATGCGTTTGCTTGTATTAATAAATCTAGTTATATATGTTCACCATAGAGATTTAAAAATAAAAGAAAACTGTCCAATGTAACTACTGTTGCCATCTTTGCACTGTTTCTTTCCAGTGGTGATTCTCCTTTGTTTCTGTTTCATTCCCCCTTATTTTAGAGCTGGGTTAGGAGACTAAAGAAAGAGGAGTGTGTGAAGGACCACGCTAAGCCCAGAGTCAGGGACAGAAATTCAATACATTCCAATCCGCCTGGCACAGAAGTGACTTGTCTTAAGGACAAAAATGACCCCGTTCTCCCCCAGGTGAGAATTACCCTAACTCGTGGGGTCCTCCGTCCCCAGCAAGGATGTCGTGTGGGTTCACAAGGGGAGCGCATCTGCCTGTGTATCTTACATTTCAAATCTTTGTCACCTGAGGGCACGGTCCGACAGACCCCTTCAGGGAGCCAGGTCAGGAGACTCTGAGCTCAGGCAGACTTTGATACCCACGAGCGCAGTCAAAGAGCTGTTTTGGGAGAAGAGTGAGAATCGGCTGCTGGATAAGAAATAGTCTTCATCCATAATGCATGGCCCTTTTAGAAGACAGAGAGGAAGGGAAATCTAAATCTGGCATAGGCCAGGAGAGATGCGGCGTGATTCAGAAGAACACCGTCCAGAGCCGGCAGGCGCATTTCTCTGCAAATCCACGCCTCCCTCGGGCTTGCTGAGGAAGCCCCCAGCTGGGGACTTGCGTGGGGTTCACTGGTGTCAGGAGGAGCTGCAAAGGAGGGTCTCACCATGTGGCAAGGAGGAGGTAGCAAAAGACGGATAAAGACCTCACGCCGAGAGGGGACGTGTTCTAACTCAAAGATCGCTCTGCTCAAATGTTCTAGATCCTTCCGAGGTCTTTATTTTGGGATCCTCATTTTGGCTGCAGTGTTCGCCGACAGAAACAGAAATTCAGAAACCTGGTGAGGGGGAGCATGTGGGTTTGGGGCCTTGCCTGAGCCGCGTTCCTGCTGGCCTGGTGGTCCTAGATATAACACCCGGGTACTGGAAGGCACCCAGTTAACATTTCTAAACTGGAACCATTCAGCCATTGGTGCCACTTGTTTATTTGATCCTGGCCATGGGCAAAGGACTTTCCAGGGCCCTCAGCTGCAGAAAAGGGTCAGTTTTAGAAACATTATGGGAAAATGGCCTTGTAGTGGATTGCATAGTGTTCCCCCAAAAGATATGTCCACGTCCTAATCCCTGGTCCCTGTGGATGTGACTTCATGGAACTAGGGTCCTTGCAGATATAATTAAGGCAAAGACCGAGATCCTGTCTTTCTGGAGCTAAGGTGGGTTCTAAATCCATTGACTTGTGTCCCATAAGAAGAGAAGAGGACACAGAGAAACCACGAGAAGGTGGAGGCAGAGAGAGGGGTGATGCAGCCATAAGCCAGGAACTACCAAAAGCCGCCGAGGGCTGGAGGGGCCAGGGAGGACCCAGCCTGCCATCTTCAGAGGGAGCATAGCCTCCAGCATCTTGATTTTAGACTTCCAAGCCTCAGAACTGTGAGAGAGTAAATTACTGAGGTTTAATTTCATTAATTTCTTTATTTTGAGACATGGTTTCACTCCGTCACCCAGGTTAGAGTGCTGTGGCATGATCACAGCTCACCATAGCCTCAAACTCTTGGGTTCAAGCAGTCCTCCTACCCCAGCCTCCCAAATAGCTAGGATTACAGGCATGCACCACCATGCCTGGCTAATTTTTCTGTTTTGTGTAGAGACAGGGTTTCACTTTGTTGTTCAGGTTGGTCTCAAACTCCTGGCCACAAGCAATCCTCCCACCTCTGCCTCCCAATGTGCTGGGATTACAGGTGTAAGCCACTGCACCTGGCTAATTTCTGATGTTTTAAGCCCCACTCCCCCCACCCCCCAAGTTTGTTATGGCAGCCCTAGGAATGAATACAGCATTGCAGGCCTAAATCTCTCTGGTCTCATTGTGTCCCATTCTCCTGTTACTTTATGCATCAGTCGGGATGGGTTTCTTGAAGCTTCCAGTTCTTCCTCCTTCCCCCCTCCCTCCGCAGCTGTCCCCCACACTGTCCCTAGCAGTTGCTTCCAGCACTGACACTCCCCCATCTGACTCTCAGAACTAAGCTCTCCTTGTCACGACAGCGTTTTTCGACACCACCTCCAGCCCAGAACATGCTCCGTCCTCAGATTGTACTACAGTCCCACCGGGGCAGGGAATAATCATTTATCTGTGTGATAGACCTGCTCCCTCTACCAGGTCACACGATCCGTTCATTCACCAAATATTTCTCAAATACCTACTGTATTGCAGGCATTGGTCTAGGTGTGGGGAAGAGCTGAGAGAGATCTGTACGAGAAATCTTTGAAAAGCATCGGTGTTCTAATAGACATCAACAGCCTGTGAGTGATATGGGGGCTTTGAGAATTAGATGGGAAGACATAAACATGTCATAACTTCTTTAGAACAGCGCCTGGTCCACAGTAAGAACTTAGTAAATTCTGGTTGGTGTTATGGATTCTTATCAAGAAGTTATTATGGGGAGAAACGGCGTGTAGCCCAAACACATCTCTGGACCAAATCCTGCTATTCTTTGTGAAGCAAGAGAAGAAGGAAACTGCTGGCCAGGGGGAAAATTGCACACACCTCTTGGCCATTGCTTCCAGATCTTTGGCTCCATGTCTGCGTATCACTTTCTGGCACACGCACACATGTTCCTGTAGCCCTGTGTCTGCTGTGTTACCCACACTCTTGGCCATGACAACCTGCTTCCCCATGGTTCTGGGGCCACAGAGAAAGTTCTCAAAATCTGCTTCCTCCTAAGCCTGAGGGGCCAGCAGCATCCAGGCCATGTCGCCTGCATGACAAACCCAGGTGGTGCGTCTTAATCAATGCGGGCTTGTCATTAGACCTTGCTTGTGCTCACCTTGGGTGGTTCACCTGTGGCATAGGTATGGATGGGTCCCCAGCAGGGTGGCTGAGATGATCTCCACCGTCCTGCAGTGGTGTGCTATGGGGAAGGTGGTTCTCTTCAAATTTCCTTTCCTCTCCCCAGTTCCCATGACTTCCAGGAGTTGAGAAGGCAAGGGTGAGCTGAGTCATATCAGAGAATGAAATGCAGTGGAAATAAATAGAGTTTGAGGCTGCCATGGTGACAGCGTCCCTCTCCTGGGAGGAAGAGCCAGGGCCCCTTGGTTAGCTGGCCTCATACAGAGGGGCCTCCGATGGCCCCATGGCCTGCAGGAGGGTCTCGTCAGGTCTTTGAGGTGCTTTGGCAAGTTCTGAGTTAGTTGTCATTCTTTTAAAATGGACAGATTTCCCACGAAGATGATTATTCTGGCTTTTGCAAATCTAGAGCGTCCTGGTCACAATGGGTCCGGATCCCACCTGGCCACAACGAGCCATGGGAGTCTCTGTGCCCCTTGAGATGGGATGCAGGCTCTCTCACAGGTCTGGGGGGGTCTTGTCCCCGCCCAGCCCTCTCACTTCCCCTCCTCTGTGTCCCTACACGTCTCTGGGTCTGTGCGGTTGCATCTGTGACCCTGAGGGTGAGAGAGGCAGGGGCATCTGTGCCAGGAGGTGACTCAAGCTCCACCCAGGATGCTGGCACCTGCCATGTGCCTGGCCCTGACTCGCCGCAGCCCGCTGGAAAATGGAACATAGGAGGGCATGGGGGTGTGTGAGTTTCCCGGGGCAGTTGTAATAAGTGATCACAAACTGGGAGGGTTAAAACCATGGAAATGTATTCTACCAAGTTCTGGGGGCCAGAAGTCTGAAGTCACAGTGTCTACCGGGCTGGGCTGCACTCCCTCCAAAGACTCCGGCGGAGAGTTGGAGTGCCAAAACCAGCTTCTGGTGGATCCAGGCACTCTGCATGTGTGACCACATCCTACCAGTCTCTGTCTCTGTCTTCCACAGGCCTCCTCCTCTTCTCTCCGCCCTCTGTGTGTCTCTCTCAAGGCTCCTTCAAGCACCTCGCTCTGATAAGGATCAATGTGATTTCCCTTAGGGCCCACTGGGTAACCTGGGTTGGGCACCTCCCCCTCAGACTCTTAATTTAATCACATCTTCTGCCCTATAAGGCAGTGTTCACTCTTCTGCCATGGAAAGCACCATCCACAGGCTTCCAGGAGCAGGGCCTGGACTTATCCCTCGGGGCCACCACTCAGCCCAACCCAGGGGGACGGGTACAGCCTCTGGACAGCCAGACTTGGGTTCAGATCTCAGTTCGAATAATTTCTGTTTGCTTGACCTTGGGCAAGTTGCTTTGCCATTGTAAGTCTCTGTCTTGGTGTCATTACAATGGGATTCAAAATCTAGTTCACGGAGTTGTGATGACTGACCAGCTAATGTGTGCGGGGCATGGAGCCTGGCGCCTGGCGCCTGGCACTTAGTCAGAGCTCGGCACACACTATTCGGAAACCAACAAGCTGCAGACACTGGCTGTGGCACGTTCTCTGAAGAGACGGGTGCTGTGGGCTGTGTCTCTGTGCATCCGTGGAATCAGTCTGGCCTGTCGACGGCCAACCCAGCATGGGAAGCATTCGGTGAGGGCAGGAAGGGAAATCGGCAGTCCCCAGAGTCTCCTGCTGGTGTTAACACAGTGCGTGGCGCTTCTTGAATGTGCGCCTGAGCTGTAGTCCTGCTTGAGTTGTTTACAGTGGCTCAGGCAGGTCTAGCTGCACCTGTTTTCTGGATGGGAAGCACGTGGCTTGCCCATGTCACCCACACCATCAGGGGGAGGACACACACACTCCGCTCTCCATCTCTAGACCTTGAGCCCAGAATGATGTTTGTGCCTGAAATTGCTTGCACCTTTTCTGTTGTTTTACAAGAAATCAGGAGAAAGGGAGGGAGTCGAAAACTTTGCCTGCCTCATGATGGCAATGAAGCCAGAGGGAGAGGGGTGCTCATGTTGTTTGGAGTCCCCTGAGAAATGGGGCCCCGCTCTTGCTCACAGAAACCAGCACCCCATGGAAACAATGGGACATTCCCACCCAAGAGTATCCACACAATTCTGGAGGGTGGAGCTGCCAGCTTTGGCTTCTGGGAGCTAGGAGCTGGGAAAAGGGTTCCCCTCAAGCCTGCCCCTCAGGCTTTTGACCTACCTAATTCTCCCGGGATGGTGGCCAGGAAATGCCAGGGAAGTCCCCAGTGGACCTCCCGTACTTCTGCTTATATGACTGAAGGGTTTCCTATCACAGGAAAGATGCCTTGATGTATCAAGCAGGGTTCTTTGGTTACACGCAACAGAGTTCACTCCAAGCATGAGGAATTGGAGAATAGGGAGGTGTTCAGGGGACGGAAGGAAAGACTGGACATGAAGTTTGGAGAACAATAGAGTCCCAAAGAGACACTTGGTAGCAAGACTGGCCTGATGGTCTTGGCTGGGCGCTGGTGCAGAGATGAACTACCATTGTCTTCCATCTGTGTCTTTCTGATAGGATCTTGTCCTGTTCTGAGCACTTCCTCACTTTCTGCGCATTAAGATGTTTCAGTTTCATGGTGTAAGTTTCCTGGCCAGCTCGGGGAATCAGCCATTTCTCAAGGAGCCCTGGTTTCTTTTAGTGGGGTGGTATTTAGAAACCAAGATGGAATGTTAGGTGTACTCATTACTGTGAGGGTGTCAATGCTTCTTGGCCTTACAGTGAACAGAGTGCACAAGGGGGACCCCAAGACACCCGGAATTTATTTATTAAAAACTGTATATTTATTCTTACATGTTTGAACTTCAGTCACCTTCAAAGTCTTCTCTGTTTGATGCAATACACCTATCAAGAAGATTTTTCCCTTGCTCAAAACAGTTTTTGGATGCATCCATTTTGATGCCTTTTAGTGCTTCTGCTGTTTTGTGTTTCACCTCTTCCACTTCAGTAAAATGTTTCCTTTTGAGGACTTTTTTCGGTGGGGAAAAAAAATGTCACTTGGGGTGAGATCAGGTGGATAGGGAGGGTGGGGCATGGTAGGCATGCCATTTGGGGTAAAAAAACTGCTAAGCACTCAGTGTGGTGCGGGCAGTATGTTGTCATGGTAGAAGAACCAGTCCCCTGTTTGCCACAAAAAAATTCACTGAAGACGAATGCAGCCTCTCACAACAACACTAGCCGGTACATGGATGCCAATGGGTTCCTAGAACACTTACTTGGTGGGAAGCCTGTACTACAAAGGGCCTGCCCTCCAAAAGATAACTCCGGTTTTTTGGGCCCCCCTCGTATGCATGCGGGTGTGTGTGTGCGCTCCTGTCTATGTCTGAGCTGACACTAATACATTTAATTCCAAACTAAGACCACAGGACTCTTTCTTCCTTTTCCATAGTCCACTTGGGCATCTCCCCTCTCCCACAGTGGGAGCCCAGACTAAAGTATTAATTCATTTGTTTAATCCTATACCACCTGCAAAATCATGTCAGAATTATTGTATCCCAACCATGGCAAAACTACGTCTACGAAATAGAGTTCAAGATTCATTTGCAATTATTTTTCTATTATCAAACTGAGAGTTGATCAACCAAGTATGAGGTTTAGAAGGTGTTTGGGGAGTAGCCTCTGCATGGTTACATAATTCTTCTGAAATGCAGTTAGGTTTCTTTGTTTTTGTTTTCATTCAATTTTAGTGGGTTTTTTTCTGTATTCTTGTTGACATATGTTTATTTGTTGAACATCTAAAGCATGAACAAGATTCCAGATGACTCAGCTATGTAAAGCAGTGGACTCCGTAAAGGGCCAGTCCCTCACCTGTTCTCCTCTGTGTCCTCACCCACCCTCTATGGATGACCCCTTTCCTCAGTCTTTGCTAAGTAATACCTGTTCTTTCTTTTTTTTCAAAAATAAGCAAATACATATAAAACAATAATAGTGGTTATCTAAGAAGGCAGGGAAAGACTGTGATTTCCTGCTATTTTGAAGGAGAATGGATGAATGCAATAGGTGATTTTTAAAATAAATAAAATAGAGGTGAGGATGTGGCTATGGTCAGATGCTCACACTACCCTCCAGCTCTGAGCCCTTCCCTCCGGCAGGGGAGCAGCCCTCATTTGGCATCTAGTGGTCCCTCTGCCGTTCCGTATTCCACCGCACCCCCATAGGAGTTGGGGGCATCGCACAGAGGCCTGGAAACCCACCCACACTCGTGACTCTTGCCCACTGGTGGCTGTTGCGACTCTGAAGTTATTCTGCAAGTTCTCAGACTCTTCTTTTTCACCTCTAGAAATCTTTTTCTGGTTTTCAGTACAGGTGATGTTAAAAATACCCATGTGTGTCCTCATTCGAGGACAAAGTTCCTGGAGGCCCTGGGGCCTTTGCCACAGTAACTCTCCAGCTGCTCTTGGAAATCACGATGGTCTGGGTGTGTTGGGCTTGCAGCAGGGTTTACAGATTCAGAGTGAAAGGAGCTGTAAGTGGATTCCAGGAAACAGCTCTCCCTGGAGGCATCCTGGGGACTGTTCCCAAGATGAGGCTTTAAATGTGCCATCTGCTGTCATAGGAGTGGGTGGAGAGGTTTCTGCATTGCAGACACGTCGTGGTCTGACCCGTGTGCCCCGTGCCTATGTTTCCCACTTGACCGCACCTTCACCGTGAATCCATGGCACCGAGTCCTTCCTCCACCCCTCCCCCCGCCCCCAGGGCCTCTTGCTATTCCTGTGCCTGAATCATCTTCACCAAGACCTCCAGGAGTCTGGGTCATTCTTGTCCTTCAACTCCAATGTCACCTCCTGGGAATGACCTCCCTGCCTTCCTAGATGACAGCTGTCTAGTTTTCTGGGCACTG
Organism: Tarsius wallacei; assembly: GCA_963574415.1. Lineage (NCBI taxonomy): Eukaryota > Metazoa > Chordata > Mammalia > Primates > Tarsiidae > Tarsius > Tarsius wallacei. The sequence continues at coordinate 4,843 of CAUYQG010125477.1, read as the reverse complement.
CAGACTCGAGGGCTTAAACTCGCAGTTCTGAGGGCCAAAAGACTAAGATCAAGGTGTCAGAAGGGCTGATTCCTTCCAAGCCTCTCTCCTTGACCGGTAGATGGCCGCCTTCTCTATGTGTTCACGTGGTCATGCCTCTGTGTGTGTCTGTGTCGTGATTGCCCCTTCTTATAAGGACACCAGTCCTATTGACCTCATTCTTAAGCTAATTACCTTTTTAAAGACCCAATCTCCAAATACAGTTGTATTCTGGGTTCCTGGGAATTAGGACTTCCACATATGAATTTTGGAGGATACGATTTAGCTCATAACCCTGACTATTATATCTGACTTCATCCATATTCTATTTTATCTTCTTCAGAGCATTTATTACTTTCTGAAATTCCTTCACCAATGATTTGATCATTTATTTATTGTTTATCTGCTACTCTAGGGCTGTGCCATCCAGTGGAAATATAATAAGAGCATAAATGTTGCCATATGTATAATTTTACATTTTCTAATGGCCACATGGAAAATAGTTACAAAGGGTGGGGTTAATCTTACTAATATGTTTTATTTAATCCAGTATATAAAAAATATCATTTCAACATGTAATCAATATAAATGTTATGCGTGAGATATTTATTTTGTACTAAGTCTCTGAAATATGATGTGTGTTTTACATGTAATCTCAGTGTGTACCTACTGAATTCTTATTTTATTTTTTTAGACAGGGTTTCCCTCTGTTGGCCAGCCTGGAGTACCATGGTACAATCTTGGCTCACCACAGCCTCGACCTCCTGGGTTCAGTGATCCTCCTGCCTCAGCCTCCCAAGTAGCTGGGACTACATATGCATGCCACCATGCCCAGCCTTTATTTTTTATTTTTTTAAATTTTTTGTTGACAAATATTTGTTGAGGCTGGGTGTGGTAGATTATGCCTGTAATCCCAACACTTTGGGGGGCTGAGGCAGGAGCACTACTTGAGCCCAGGAGTTTGAGACCAGCCTGGGCAACTTAGTGAGACCCCATCTCTACCAAAAAAAAAATTAGCTGGATAGTCCCAGCTACTCGGGAGGCTGAGGCTGGAGGATCACTTGAGCCCAGGAGGTCAAGGCTTCTGTGAGCCGTGATCCCGCCACTGCACAGTAAGACCCCAACACGAAAGAAAAAAAAATTGTTCACTGCCTATGTGTCCCCAAACTTGGGGCTACAACCATGAGTGAAACAGCCACAGACCCTGGCCTCGGGTCATTTGTTCTAGAAGAGAGGCAGACATTCCCTAAATACACACGCAGTTAACTATTTAGATAATAATTGTGACAAATGTAAGGAAGGAAAAGTCTACAGGGGTAGTCAGAGGCAGACCACGTTGACCTGCCCCTGCTTGGGGGTGGGCAGGTGGAAGGCTGGGCGGCCTCTTTGAGGACTGACATGAGTTCACTTATGCCACCAGAGTAGTCAAGGCCTGTCCATGGGACTGGGAACAGCTATGACCAACATGGCCCCCAAGTCCTGCCCTCCTCCAGCCAAATTCCTGGCAAGGGGGAGGCAGACAGCGATCAAGTTAAATACGGAGCATGACAGTTGGGACGCGTCCTATGGAAGGAAATGATGGGGGTGGGGACGGTAACGATGGGACTCTAAGGGAGGGGCTTGCAACGCCCGCGCCCGCACCGGGTGGTTAGAAGAGGCCTCATTACTAGGAAGGTGATGTTTGAGCGAAAACCCGCAGGAGTGATGGAGGGGATTTCAGGCCCCTGTGAGGACTTCGGTGGGCGCCCTGGAGGATTCAGAGGAGGGCCCAGAGAAGCACCGAGAAGCCCCATCACCGCCTTACATTGTGCAACGATGGTCTTGCTGGAGGCGAACAGGCTGGGGTGGGAGGAGGGCAAGGAGAAAGTTGGGAGACCTATTACAAACAAGTAGGGCTCACGAAGGGAAGAGGAAGAAATGTTCCGAATGAGACATCCGCATCAGCAAGGGCGAAAAAGTCCCTGGGTGTAGGAAGGTGGGAGCGCGACAGGGAAGGGAAAGGGGGCGTGGCCTAGGAGATACGCCGGGGGCGGTGGGCGGGGTCATGGCGCAGGCCACTTGGGCCACAGGAGGAGAGTGGCCTACAGGCTGGGGGGCGGGGGGGGGGTCGGGAGGGGCCGGGGTTAGGCAGCTACTGACCTGGGTGGAGCAACCCTCAGACTTGACTTCAGGTCCCACCCGCGGGGTGCTTTTGCCCAGGGCCCAGGCGGTGTGGGCTGGCTCCCAAGGGTGCAGATTCCAGGCGGAGCCCCCCACTGCTTCCGTCAGGAGGGGCAGCAAGGCAGCAGGTCCCATCCTGTTTTGTCAGGCCAACAGAAAGTGTGACTTGGGGTGACTTTGTCACCCCCTAAACTTGCACATCCTTCTGGAGTAAGACACAATCACAAACTCATTTAATTTTTCATTTTCTTCCACGGCGCGCCCAGCACACATCATTTGCTTGATTTCTTAGTCTTCCCGTGGCAGCATTGCTGAACTTTTATGCGGTGCTTGAATCATGATTCAGCTCCTAACCAGGCTGGAAAACCTGTTCTCGGCCTAGCACCAGCAGACCCAAACCAGAATATTATTTATGAGTCTAATTTAGCTCGTTGGCAGTGCGGCCTTTCTGCTGCAGTCTGCAGGCTGCGATGGCCTTGATCTTGTTTGAGACTGCATACAGAATTGTGCATGTGTTGATGGCCGGAGAAGCCTGGCGCCCTAGCAGTGCCAGCGTGGTTTGGCAGGAGCATCTCCCTTGGGTTCTCTGGGGCTCTTGGGGGTGGGTGGCAGGGCCAGGCCAAGTAAGGCCTCGCAGGCCCTGGGGAGGAGTTGGGCTTCCTTCTTCGTGTGCTGGGAAGTCCCTGGAGGGCTCTGAGCAGAGGAGGGATGTGACCCGCCTCAGCCCCTGCAGGGTCCCCCTGGGTGTAGGAAGGTGGGAGCTGGGGGCCCCGGGAGGAGGGAGAATGTGGGACTTCTCTCTCTTGGCCTTCCCTTCACCTGCCCCTGGAGGCAGGAGGAGGAATCATGCTGCTGCAGCAAGGGATCGTCTTGGGAGGCAGGAGGACTCCCGTGATCTACTGGTCATGATAAAGACGACCAGGCTGCCTACCCAGAGTTGGGATAGTCTTTTGGAAGAGGGATCCATTCCACGCTTCTGTAAATGGTGGAGAGGACTAAGTTATCGTAGTATGAAGAAGGAAAAAAAAAGCCTAAGGACAGTGCTAGTCCCCTAAAGAGGAGCTCCTTAGGCTGGGAGAATGGAAGAATGTTCTAGAACCCCATGGCTGCCCAAACTGATGTCCTGCTGCTGACTGAAATGTTGCCATGGGACTACCCTGGGGCCACAGTTGCCAAATCCTGCTTCCTGCTTCCTCCTGCCCCACCCTGTTTTCTCAGGGCAGGCGTGGTGGGGCATGTGTCACCCTTCCCACCTTCCCCTGCCACCCTGAAGGAAACAGCTGGAGCCGAGCTCGCGGGACCCTGAGCAAGATGGCAGGGGGAGGGAAGGACACCCTTGGAGTCTTTGAAGTCCCTGAAGCAGGTGTGGCCCGTCTCATGAGGTGAGAAGTGGGCACCTGGAAGTCAGAACCCTTTATGGTCCTGATGCTGAGGGAAGAATCAACAACCCTCTCCCCCAACTTCCAACAACGACCTCTTGTCCAGGAGCAAGTCCCAGGGGACAGGGTCTGGGTGCCCTCCCTGTAAGCACAGTGCTAGAGACCTGGGTTCTGTGGAAGTGGATTTGTTTTTAAAAATCAAATTGAGCTTTATTAGGAGAGCAAACTAGATCCCCTGTGTTGGGGAAGGGAGATTTTCAGGCAGCACTGAGCCCAGCCCCTTTCCTTAGAATTCCTGGGAACACCAGGACAGGACAGGAAGCAGCAGCTTTAGAGACCAGCAGGGACTGGCATCTGAGGCAGTGTTGCATAATGATTTAACACATGACACACAGAGAGGGTAAGTCACTTGCCCACAGTCACACGGCAGGTACTGGCATAGCTGGGATTGAACCCAGGCAGTCTGATCCCAGAGTGCACACACTTGCCCACTATGCTCTGAGGAGGAGCCTGTGAAAGCTTGGCCATCGTTAGGTGTCCTGTGTCATGATCCGCTGGCTTGGGAATCCGTTCCTGCCTGGTGCCATCCTCACCGTGCTGTGATCACTGATGGTTTGTGGAACCAAGAATTGGCCTTCTCCTGATAGTCCTCCCCTGATGGGCCTCCGTGTCTTCTTTTTTTTTGAGGGAGGGTCTTACTGTGCATCCCAGACTGGAGTGCAGTGGCATGATCATAGCTTATTGCAGCCTCAAACTCCTGGGCTCAAGTGATCCTCCTGCCTTGTCCTCCCAAAGAGCTGGGATTACAGGTGTGAGCCACTGCTCCCAGTGGCATTTATTTACTATGTGCCAGGCATTGATCTAAGGGTTTCATATGTGTTCATACATGTAATCCTCACAACTCCAACAGGTAGTTACAATGATGATCTCATTTGACGGACACAAAAGTGGACTTGCGGGGCCCCAAGGTGGGTAAGTGGGGCAGCTCGGCTTTTACCCCTGTGGCTGGGGAAACAACACTCTCAGCCTCTGCACTACATTGCCTATGACTTCTTCTTACCAATAAATGCTAAGCTGGAATTTGTTTTTTGTTTTGTTTTGTTTTGTTTTTGAGTTGGAGTCTCACTCTGTTGCCCAGACTGGAGTGCAGTGGCCGCTCCCGGTCACCGCAGCCTCGACCTGCTGGGCTCCGGCGATCCTTCCGCCTCAGCCTTCCAAGTAGCTGGAACTACAGGCACGCGCTACCACGCCCGGCTGATTTTTTGATTTATTGTAGAGATGAGGTC
>CAUYQG010125475.1:0-11609 GCA_963574415.1 Tarsius wallacei | reverse complement strand
GCTAATTTATTTATTTATTTATTGTAGAGATGAGGTCTCGCCAAGTTGCCCAGGCGGGTCTCGAACCCGCGGGCTCAGGCAATTCACTCACCTTGGCCTCCCAAAGCGCTGGGATTACAGGCTGAGCCACCGAGCCCGGCCAGTTAGATACTTTTTATCTATATATATTGACCTCAGGTAAGATTACAGTTTTCCCATTCAGATCTTGAGTATTTAAAGATATTAAGTACCTTTTATAGAAGAAATCTCGCTTTTTCCCGTCAGTTTCCCAGCTCCATGTGTTTCTTCCAAATTAAAGTCCATATCTCATTTCTCACCTCCTTTTCAAAGAAGGTGAAAAATATGAAATGTCCTTCACAAAACAATAGGAAATTAATTATCTATTCATTATGAAAAGAATTATCTATCATTGAAATGCTATAGGTAAATGATGCTTTGGACTTTGCTAATGACAAAACGATTGCTTTAATTTTTTATTTATTTATTGTTTTTGTAGAAATGGGGTCTCACTGTATTGCCCTGGCTAGTTTCAAACTCCTGGCATCAAGTGATCCTCCTGCCTTGGCCTCCCAAAGTGCTGGGATTATAGTGAGCCACTGCCCCCAGCCAACAATTGCTTTTATAGTTTCTGTGAAATACTCTGATATTTACCTCAAAATTAAGAGGTATATTTAAAGTCAATTGTTAAAGAGTGTTGTATATTATGATATTTATGTCTTTTTTTTTTAGGCAGGTTTATCGAGGTATAATTTATACGAAGTAAAATTCTTTTAGATATGCCTCTGTGATGCCAAAGGTATACAACCATGTAACCACCATATAACAAAAATGTAGAACAATGAGCCCAAAGTCTCCCCAGGTCTCTTTGTAATCGGCCACTTTCCTCCACTCCCTTTCTTTCACTGATTCACATTCTGTCCCTATAGTTTTTGCCTTTTTCAGGAGGGAATCATGTTGTCTTTATCCTTTTGATCATGGCTTTGAGATCATTCATGTTACATGCGAGCGTATCAATTATCCCTTTTTTTAATTGCTGAGGAGTACTCCATTGGGTGACTATACTGTGTTTATCCCTTTATATCCTTCTGTACTGAGTGTTGAGGTATTATATCTAGAAATATGGTTACTTTTTGGAAGACATTTGGGGTTTACTAAATAAACATTTACTGAGCCTCCACATAGGAGGTCTATGAATTCTAAGGTGAATAAGATGCAGTTTTCTTTTGAAGGGAAAATAGAAAAATAACAGCAGGTAGAAGAACAGAGCATGAGCTTTTTGCTGTTTGTTTTTAGAAAGGTCCTAGTAGGGGCAGGTTTCATTGAATTGTGAAAATTCTTGGAAATATAAGCTCATAGAATACTTGCTCAATTCTGAAATCATTTCATAGGTCTATTTTTTTACTTCTTTCACACATATGATTGATTATAATATTTAGATCTGTGATCTCTGAATTAAAATGTTAAGATGGGATAAAATACACTTTAGATCCAGAATAACATGGGTTTAATGATTGTGTTCACTGCTTCTCCAGGTCTGTAGAGAGTTGTTGCTCTGTCTTTCCAGAGGGCAGTCCCTGTTCTTCTGTGAAATGCTTTTTCAAGCCGTGGAATTCTCATGGAAGCTGCAATTCCTTAGGCCCTGACTCCTGAGTCCTAGACGATTGTGATTTCCTAGCCAGGCTCTCCTTCCCCTTCTCAGTCACAATTAGATGTAGTCACAAGGCCTCCACTGTCCATTTTGTGACTGATTCAGAATCAACAAAGGGCTAGTTTTTTGAATGTTTACTATGTGCTAGAAACTTTGCATTACCTCATTTAATTGTGGCAACCACAATGTAGTCACAGTATAGTGACTGTTATTGTCCCCATTTTTCACATAAGGAAGCAGATGTTTGGATGTGGTAAGTCTAGGTTTCTTCAAAGCCCTTGCTCATAGCCAAAGGACTCAGAAGTCAAAACCCCACTCCTAACTCAGGACATGCCCCGAAGGGACCCTGCCTTCTGCTCCGTGGGTGGGCAGAGGGTTATTCAACGCCTTGTTTTGCTACTATAATGGATTCTGTGAGTCTTGTTAAGTCCTGGGTAGTTTTCACTACTATTTGTTGTTCATTTACCATTAACCACAGGCCACAGTCTATTACAACAGCTTTTGGAGGCCTTCAACATGACATTTACCTCTTTCAAAATAGACGAGCTTTATCTAATCTTTTCCGTCTGTGGTTTGGGGATTTTTTATTTCCCCTGTTATAGATGTTATCTCCATGCTCTTATTGCTTTGTTATTTCTCTTTGGTGTTGCAACATTTTTTCAATGAACCTGGGGTAATTTTTCATTTTGTTTAATCTTTCAGATGCTTCTCTTTGCAGTTTAAGTTTGTTGGGGACAGATACACTGGACTATTATTGTGTCTATTATACATAGAGTGATGGTGTTTAAACCGTAAGACACAGCTCATTAGTGAGTTGTAAAATCAATTTAGTGAGTTGCGACCATTTTTTTTTTTTTTTGAGTTGGAGTCTCACTCTGTCCCCGAGACTGGAGTGTAGAGGCACGCTCACGGCCACCCCAGCGTTGACCTGGGTTCCAGTGATCCTTCCACCTCAGCCTTCCAAGTAGCACGCTACCATGCCCGACTAATTTTTCATGTATTGTAGAGATGAGGTCTCACCAAGTTGCCCGGACTGGTCTCAAACCCGCAGTCTTAGGCAATCCACTCGTCTCGGCCTCCCAAAGTGCTGGGATTACAGGCTGAGCCACTGAGCCCAAACTATTTTTATTTTTAGGGACAGAGTTTTGCTCTGTTGCCCAGCCTGGAGTGCAGTGATATGATCACTGTAACCTTGAACTCCTAGGCTCAAGTGATTATCCCACCTCTCAAAGCACTGGGATTACAGGCATGAGCCACCATGCCAATTCTCTGATTATTTCAATAGATGCTGAAAAAGTATTTTATAAATTTCAGCATCCCTTTATGATAAAAGTCCTCAACAAATTGGATGTAGAAAGAAAATATCTCAAAAAAGTAAAGGCTATATATAACACCAAACTGATTGGGGAAGAATCTGAAGCTTTTCCTCTAAGCACTAGAAGAAGTCAAGGATGCCCACTTTTACTGCTTTCACTCATTATAATCCTGAAAGTCTTGGCCAGAGCACTTAGACAAGAGTAAGAAATAAAGGGCATCCAATTGGAAAGGAAGAAGTCAGTCTAACCTTGTTTGCAGATGACATGAGCTTATATTTAGAATAACTTAGACTCAGTCCAAAAAAACTCTTAGAATTGATAAACAAAATCAGGAGAGTTGCAGGATACAAAATCAACATAAAAAATCAGTAGCATTTTTATACACTAACAGCAAGCAATCTGAGAAAGAAATCAAGAAAGCAATCCCATTTACAATAGCTACAAAGAACATAAAATACCTAGAAATCAATTTAACCAAAGAAGTGAAAGATCAGCACAAGAAAAACTATAAAACACTGATGAAAGTAACTGAAGAGGACACAAAAAAATGGAAAGATATTCCATGCTCATGGATTGGAGAATTGATGTTGTTAGTATAACAGTACTGTCCAAAACAATTTACAGATTCAGTGCAATTTCTTTCAAAATAGCAATAATAGTCTTCATAGAAATAGGAAAAAAAATCCAAAATTTATATGGAACCACAAAAGAGCCCACATAGCCAAAGCAATTCTGAACAAAAAGAACAAAGTTGGAGGCATTATATTACCTGACTTCAAAATACACTACAAAGCTATAGTAACCAAATCAGAGTGGTACTGGCATAAAAACAGACACACAGCAGTAGAAAATAACAGAGAACCCAGAGGTAAACCCACAGATATACAGCCAGCTGATTTTCCATAAAGGCACCAAGAACATACATTAGGGAAAGAACAGTCTCTTCAGTTTTATCTTTTTGCATATGGTTATAGTCACTCCAGTCTGGAGGACAAAGTGAATACCTAACTAACAAAACAAAGCAAAACAACAACAACAACAAATATATATTTTTTTAGTTGGGGTCTCACTCTGTCACCCAGGCTGCAATGCAGTGGCACGAACAGGGCTCACCACAGCCTTGACCTCCTGGGCTCAGGCAATCCTTCCCACCTCACTCTCCTGAGTATCTGGAACTACAGGTGCATGCCACTACAACTGACTAACGTTATTGTTGTAGTTTTTGCAGAGACGTCTCACTATGTTGCCCAGGCTGGTCTCTCCTGGGCTCAAGTGATCCTCCCGCCTCAGCCTCCCAAAGTGCTGGGATTACAGGTGTGAGCCAGCATGCCTGCAGGCAACAAATGATTTTAATCTTATTGTTAAATGGGCAAAAGATTTGAATAGACTTTTTCTCAAATGAAAACATACAAATGGTCAACACAAATATGAGAAAATGCTCAACGTCACCAATCATCAGAAAAATTAAAATCAAAACCACAAGAAATAACAGCTCACCCCAGTTAAAATGGCTTTTATAAAAAAGATGGAAAGAGATGCTGATGAGGATTCAGAATAAGGGGAACCCCACACACTGTTGGTAGGAATGTCAATTAGTATAGCCACTACGGAATACAATATGGAGGCTCCTCAAAACAAACAAAAAACTAAGCTAAAAATAGAACTGCCATGATTCAGCAATCCACTACTTGGTATATATCCAAAAGAAAAGGAATTAACATATCAAATAGATATCTGTCCTCCCGTGTTTACCGCAGCACTCTCCACGATAGCCAAAATATGGACTCTACCTAAGTTGAGTGGATAAAGTAAATATGGTGTGTGTGTGTGTGTATACACACACAGACATAATGGACTATTATTCAGTCATTAAAAAATAATAAAATCCTGTCATTTGCAGCAACATGTCATTATGTTAAGCGAAATAAGCCAGACACAGAAAGACATATGAGTGTATGTTCTCACTCATATATGGGAGCTAAAAAAGCATATCTCAGGAAGATTGGTTGGGCATGGTGATACATACTTATAATCCAGTGCTTTGGGAGGTCATGGTGGGAGGAACACCTGAAACCAGGAGTTTGAGACTAGCCTGGGCAGCATTGCAAGACTCTGTCTCTACAAAAAAAAAATTAGCTAGGTGTAGTGTACCTGTAGTCCTAGCTTCTTAGGAGGCTGAAGCAGGAGGACTGCAGTGACCTATGACCAAGCCATTACATCAGCCTGTACGACAGAACAAGACTCTGTTTCTTAAAAAAAAAGAAAAGAAAAAGATAGTAACTTGATGGTTACCAGAGGATGGAGAATAGGTTAGGAGGGATGAAGAGAGGTTGATTAATGGTTACAAAGAAATAAGACCTAGTATTTGATAGATCAGTAGGGTGACTATAGTTTATAATAATCCGGTCATGTGCAGTGATCCACTCCTGTAACCCCAGTACTTTGGGAGGCCAAGGCAGGAGGATTGCTTGAGCCCAGTGGTTCGAGACCAACCTGGGCAACATAGCAAGACCCCCAGCTCTACACAAAATTTAAAAATTAACCAGGCATAGTGGTGTGCATGTCTATAGTTCTAGCTACTTGGGAGGCTGAGGTAGGAGGATTACTTGAGCCCAGGAGGCTGCAGTGACAATGATTGTTCCACACTGCACTACAGCCTAGGCAAAGAGTGAGACTGTCTCTCAAAAAAATAAAAAAAAAATAACAACAATAATTTGTTATATATGCCAAAATAGCTAGAAGGACATAATTCAAATGTTTCTGGCTTAAAGAAAAGACAAATATTTAAGGTAATGGATGTCTCAATTACATTGGTTTGATCTTTACAAATTATATGAAAGCATTAAATGATTACATGTACCCCCTCAAATATGTATATCTATTATGCATCAATAAAAAAAAATTTAGAAAGCATTTCATCTCAGACAGAAAATTATTTCTATATAATGCTTAGAGTATTTCTTGTCCTAAAAAACAGTGCATTAAATTTGTGTCCTGTCAGACATTTCCCCACAGCTAAGTCCATATTCCTGGGAGAGGGAATTGTGACTCATTGTATTAATAGAGATACCTTATTGTGTATCAGGGCTGCTTTAAATTCTTTATTGACTCGTTGAATCCTCATTGGTCCTCCTGACTACTAAGGAACTGAGAGCCTAAATTTCAGTTCACCTTTAAAAATGGAGCACGCCTTGTGTTGCACACATTACATGTTAACCTACTCCCAGCAACCCCGGCTTTATCTTATTTTTTTCTTCCCTTTTTTCTCTACTAATCTGCTGCATTCTGGCCCCTTAGGGAATCATACCTCCCACTTGTACAGTGCCTTTCCTTTAAATATAGACTAGGCCTATCACTTGCTTCAACCAGTATATGTGGCAAAAGTGAGAGAGTGCCAATTGCAGGCCTTAACTTTAAAGAGGCCTGGCAGCTTCCATTTCTGTGCTGTGGGGTGCTCAAGGGCCATGTAAGAAGTCTGGCTATCCCGTCACACACAGAGGCCATGTAGCGAGGAAGAGGCCCTGAGCCTACATGGAGAAAGAGAGTGGCCAGTTGAGCCCAGCCTAGATTATGGAGTCATGAGCAAATTAATGAGCTAACTAATCAGGCCAGGAAGAACTAACCAATTGGCTGCATTCCAGAACCCCCCCGCCAAGCCTTCCTCTTGCTTTAGGATAGTGTTTCTCAAAGTCTGGCCTAAAGACCACTTGGATCAGAATGACTTGGACTGTTTATTTGAAAGGGAAAACTTCAACCCAATCCCAGAATCTCTTGGGCAAGGCAGGACAATCTGCATCTTTAATAAAACTTTTCCAGTTGATTCACAGGCATAGTAAAGTTTAGGAACCTGGTTTCAGGCCTTTTCCAGACTGGTCTCCACATTGACCTAAGCCTACCCTTCTTTTCTTTTTTTTCTTTTTTTTTGAGTTGGAGTCTCACTCTTGTCACCCAGGCTGGAGTGCAGTGGCGCACTCATGGCCACCGCAGCCTCCACCTGTCATGTTAGGTGATCCTTCCGCCTCAGTCTTCCAAGTAGCTGGAACTACAGATGCACGCCACCACTCCCGGCTAGTTTTTGTGGTTTATTGTAGAGACGAGGTCTCACCAAGTTGCCCAGGCTGGTCTTGAACCCCCAGGTTCAAGCAATCCTCTTGCCTCACCCTCCCAAAGTGCTGGGATTACAGTCTGAGCCACCTCGCCCAGCCCTATCCTTCTTTTTAACACTCTACTACTCTCTGTTCTCTGGAGTTTAATTCTGCTGTTGCTCAAATGCTGGACCAAAATTCTAGATCAAAGAATTTCTCATGGTTGGCATTTTTTTCTCACACCAACTCTGTTCCATCTGATACATTCATTTTGTATCCACCCTGCCTTCAGAATCTTTCTAACTTTGAGGTACTTCTCATGTCCTGGCTGAAGGAACTTTTGCCTTTGAAGAACGTTTGCCTTTGAAGTCCCTCGCTGTGCAGACTAGTTCTAGTTTCTCGGGCCAGCCACATCAGCTCTCTTCATCCTTAAAGTATCATGCTGAACCTGGGTGTAGTGACTCATGCCTATAATCCCAGCACTTTGGGAGGCTGAGGCAGGAGGATCGCTTGAGGCCAGGAGTTCAAGACCAGCTTGGGCAACAAAGTAAGACCCTATCTCTACAAAAAATAGAAAAATTAGCCAGGCAGAGTGGTGCACACTTTAGTCCCAGCTACTCGGGAGGCCGAGGCAGGAGGGTTGCTTGAGCCCAAGAGTCCAAGGCAGTGGTGAACTGTAATTATGCCACTGCATTTCAGTCAGGGTGGCAGAGTGAAACTCTGTCTCAAATACAAAAACAAAAGAGTCATGTTGAGAGCTTTTGAAACTGGATATAGTTAAACATAAGGACAGAAAAATATCTGATGGTTGTGTCAATTAGGAGGTCACTAGTGAACGCAGGAAGATAGTTCCAGCAGTGTGATAAAAGAAAAAACTCCAGATTTTGCAGTAGGTTGAAGAATTAATGGGAGCTGAAGGTTAAAGAAGGTTTTGTTTTGTTTTTTTAAATCAGGGTGGAAAAGACTGAAAATGCTTGTAGATGGAGGAAAAAGAATGAGTACGGAAGGAAAAGTTGGTAATAAAATGATGTGTGTGGTGAGAAGAAGACAGGACAAGCCAGAAAGGATGAAGATGGTTTGTAAAATAAGGTCCCCCAGCAAGAGGGAAGGTATTTTCATTGTCTATTGCTGCTCAACAAATTATGCAAAACTTAACAACCATTTTATTCTATCTCGTGATTTTGTGGGCCAGAGATTTGGGCAAGGCTCAGCTGGGCAATTTTTCTGTTCCACATGATATCACATGTGGTTATTTGCCCAGTCTGCTGGTAGATGGGTTAGTCTGGAAAGTCCAATGATGTCTTGGGCTCAACTGAGAATGTCAACCAGAAAATCTACAGAGGGTCTTTCCAGGGTGGTCTCAGGGTGACTGGCCTTCTTACATGATGGCTCAGGCTTCTAGATAGAATCTTCCAAGTGACCTGGGCAGAAACTGTGAGACTTCTTATGACCTAGTCTCTTGAGTCACAGAATGTTACTTCTGATCGATTCTACTGGTCAAACAAGTCACCAGCTAAACTGACTCAGCCCAGATTCAAGGGGAGGGGAATTAGAGCCCACCTCTTGGTAAGAGGCATGTTAGAAAACACATAGTCATTTTAAAACTGCTACAGAAGGAGTAGAGTGGATAAGATCAGAGAACATATAAAAGACTTGCCTTAGACACAAAGAGAGACCAGTGCTAAATTTTGGAGTATGCAGAGCTCTGTCCTAAGCTTTTCTCTCTCTATACTGTGTCCCAAGATGATCTCATCCTGTCCCATGGCTCCAAAGGTCTTTATATATGGGTGCCTTTCAAGTTTATATCTCTGGACTCAACCTCTTGCCTGAGTACCAGACTTGTATATGCAACTACCTACTCAACATATCCACTTAGATGCCTAAGCATCTCAAGTTTAACATACGCAAAACCAAGCTACTAGATTTCTGTCCCAGTCCAAGTGTGCTTCCCCCTGGTCTTCTCTGTCCTAGTGAGCAACACACTAGTAAGTCCTAGTAAGATACACTCAGTTGCTTGCATACCTGGGAGCCCTACTTGGCTCTTCTGTTTTCCTCACAGCACACTGACACCATCAGGAAGTACTTCCAGCTTTGGTAGATCCCACTGGCTCCTGCTTCCATGATGTGCCCTGGCCCTAACCACTTCCTTTCGTCTCTGTTCTTCTCATCCAAGTCAAGGCATCATCATGCCCACTGCCTCCCTCACTGCCCTTCCTCTCTCCACACAGCAGTCAGTGCAACCTTTCTTAAGTGTAAATCAAGGAAATCTCTAAAGACTTTCCATTGCAATCAGAAGAACCCAAAGCTTCCCCTCAGGATCTGTGGGGCTCTCTAACGCGTGGGCCCTTGGTCTCCCTGACCTCAGCTCCCCCCACTCCTCCCTTGTTCATTGAGCTGCATCCACCCTGACCCTCCTTCTGTCCCATGAACACACCAGGTCTGCTCTTGTCTCCGGCCGTCTCACCTTCTGCTCCTGCTTGGGGAGCTTCCCTGGACCTTCACATGCTTCCTCCTTTTTATCAATTAGGTGATCAAAAGTAACTCAGGTGTCACTTTCTCAGAGAGGCCTTTCCCGACCATCACAGAGTCTTTCTAAGTTGCTTTTCCCATAATACCCTATTATAACTTCTTCATAACACTTATCCGTACCTGAAGTTCTTTTCATGTCTTTTTTGTTTGTTTATTGTTTGCGTCCCTCATTATAGTGTACACTCCTTGGGGCACTATCACTGCTGTCTTATTCACATCCGATTCTCAGTACCTGGAATAATATAGCCCACAAAATAGATATACAATAAATGTTTGCTTAAGTTGGCTATTTCTCTTTGGCCAGGAGATTGAGCAAAGGGGTAAAAATAAGGAAAATCTTTTCCTTTCCTCTTTTTTTTTTTTTTTGAGTCAGAGTCTCACAGCCTCAAATTCCTAAGTTCAAATGATCCTCCCTCCTCAGACTCCTGAATAGCTGGGACTACAGGCTTGTGCCACCACACCTAGCTAATTTTTTTATTTTTGTAAAGATGGGAGTCTCACTATGTTGCCTAGGCTGGTCTCGAACTTCTGGGCTCAAGCAATCCTCCCACCTCAGCCTCCCAAAGTGCTGAGATTACAGGCATGAGCCACCACATCCAGCAGGACCCGCTTTTCTATGTGATTTGGAACGTGAAGTGTTCAACTGATAATGAGAATCTGGTAAGATGGGATTTTTAGAAGGGTAATGAACCATTTTAGATTCTTTTCTCATTGTTCAAAAGTTGTGTTTTTTTGTTAAAAATTCAATAGTTGAGAGTTTTGTTGTTTCAATTCTAATTACCATTTCTTAAAAAGTAATTTTGTGGAAGAAAGAATTTTAATTTTTTACCCTTTTAGATAGCACTGGCTTTAAAAACACCAGTCTCATATCTTTTACACTCCAGGCCTGAAACTGATTCACCTTAATCCACTGTTTTTGTTTTGTATTTATTTTCCTCCTTCTTTTTAAATGATCTGCTCTATCTGGTCCTGATAACCGAGATCAAGACCCAAAAACGATGACTGTCAGTGCTTTCTTTTCTCATGGCCCTTTATTACAGCTCCAGCAAGTCCCTTCAGGCATCCAGATCCACACATCCCAGTTTCCCACTAATACAGCATAGGTGTTTTGCAAGCATTACATTTACACTTTTATATCCATGCTTCTGTCTCTCCCATCAGCAAAATCTATACTTATTACAATAATTAAATAGGCACATCATTAAATGTGTTGATCACTTTCTGCATTTGAACAGTAAATTCTGCTCAAGGTATATCTTGAGTGCTGCAAAATTTGTTCTTACCTTTTTTAGTGGTGCTTCTTAAAACGACTTTTATAACACTTCTTTATTCGTTGGTTTTCATTGACTCACATACCCCACTCCTCTAGAATGTTTCTGTGAACTAGATGTGAATTTATGAAGACGATGAAAAGATTAATTAAATTGAGAACTAATTCTAATAAATGAAAGCATGATTAATTATTTTTTCTTAAAGAAATACACATGTATACATAGCAAAACAGATTTTAGAAGCCAGATGAACCTGCTGGACATGCTAAACCAGCTCTAGTCTATTTTAAAAGTGGAAGGCAGCATGTGTGATTCATTCCTGAGACATTTCAGAGAGCTGAACATGTTCCCACATGATATAGCATGTCAACAACTTCATGAGGGCTTTTGACTTGCCTTTTTGCAAAAGTCTATATACTGTTTACAAGTGTGGCTGCCAGAATAGACATGAATGTGCAATAATAACTGGTCAGCAGCCAGATAAACTCCTGTAGGGTCCTCATATCTAGCCCCAAAAAGGGTGTTTAAGAATAAGCCTCTCACCAAGAACGCATCAAGAGTTCTCAGAAATAAGACATCTCTTAGCCAGGCTCGGTGGCTCAGCCTGTAATCCCGCGCCTTGGGAGGCTGAGGTGAGTGGATTGCCTGAGCCCGCGGGTTCGAGACCCGCCTGGGCAACTTGGCGAGACCTCATCTCTACAATAAATCAAAAAAATCAGCCGGGTGTGGTAGCGCACGCCTGTAGTTCCAGCTACTTGGA
>CAUYQG010125471.1:0-13844 GCA_963574415.1 Tarsius wallacei | reverse complement strand
CCGGCTAATTTTTTGATTTATTGTAGAGATGAGGTCTCGCTTGCCCAGGCGGGTCTCGAACCCGCAGGCTCAGGCAATCCACTCACCTCAGCCTCCCAAAGGCGCGGGATTACAGGCTGAGCCACCGAGCCCGGCTTCTTTTTTTTTTTAACATACTTAAAAGCATTCCATTTGCTATTTTCACATAGGATGTGACCGTCTGTCCAAAAGTCATTCAAACAGAAGGGTCATTATACCCTTAGATCCTAACTTTGTAGCCCACATGCACCTGAGCTGCAAAATCTTAGCAAGAATACTCTGGTCTGGGACGGCCATTTTTAAAAGTCATCTGAGATTCTACACTTGACCTAGAACAAAGCAGCAGTTTTTCTGAATCATCCCTGTGCCTTCGTGTCCAGAGGTCCCCAACACTTTGAGACCTGGGAGACAGGGTTTCAAATTGGATATAAGTTTCTTTTGCCAAATCATCTTCCCAGAAAGGTTCTGGCTTACATTGCAGTTTGCAAACCTTGTACAACAAGAAACAAATTAATGGCAAGACAATAACACAGGCAGCACTGGTCACCACGATGAGGAGAGACCATTGAGAATCATCTTCTTCGACTCTTTCAGTAGAAAAGGTGATACATTGGTCTTTCTGGGGAGGCACTCCTTTTGGACAGACACATGCCATGTATTGCCCACCAGGCTCCAAGCTATCTATGGTTACTTGGTTCTTACTGGCGTTGGCATTCAGCAGCATCAAGTCCTTCCCACCATACTTAGAATACAACACAGTCACTGCAGAGTTGTGCGGGGCGTTGATGATGTCCCACGTCAAAGTCACACTCTCCTTAGTCTCTCTGACCACCCTGAGGTTTTCTATCATGACATTGGTCTCCATAGGCATTGTTTGATCCAATGATGCCAACTCTTCTCTCTTACTTGCACTGGCTGGGGGAAGCTTGCTTCCACTACTTATCGCAGCTTTTACGTTTCTTTTCCCATCTGGGTGGAGGTGGAGTGATCGCCTGCTGGCCACAGGTGTGCTTGCGGAAATGCTAGTGCTAGTTGTGGTTGAAGAAACAATGGAGGCGAGGACGGGAGATAAAGAGAAGGAAGCAGTGGAGGGTGGAGACACAGCAGAAGTAGAAAAAGAAGTAGAAGATGCCGATGCCAGGGACGAAGAAGAAGAGGAAGAGGACCAGAGAGAGGTCGATGCACCCAGGTCAGATGTTGATCTTCCAGATGCTGGCTGGACCTCCTGCTCAGGATGCTCTCCAGTTCCTTCAGCAGTATCTGATGCTATTGTGGTTGTGACAACGCCAAGCACCGTTACAGTAACCACAGCTTCTGACATTCCAGCCAAATTCTTGGCCTTACATTTGTAATCCCCAGCATCTTTGTAAGAAATGCCTGTCAAGCTTATGATGGACCATCTGACTCCTTCCCCTGGAGATTCCTGGATTACTGGAAGAAAACAAATGTATGCTCTGTGAGAAAAAAAAAAAAGGAAAACTCAAGCAACTATGCCAACTGGGAAGGAAACAACTATCTGTTTCACATGCATCCCTCTCACATACGCCAGAGAGAAACAATACTCGGCAAGTTGTTCCCATGAAGGTCCAGGACCTGCCAGGTGTTGTGAGGTCTGTATCGGGAATAGTATTTTTAAGACACAAGACTGGTAATCAGGAGACTTGGGTTTTAGGAAACTTCTGCCCACCAAATAGTAAATGATTTTAGACAAGTCATTTAGTGTTTGTAGACCTCTGTTTCTGCATTTATAAAATGAGAGGATGAGACAAAGTCATCTCAAAGGTTCCTTCCAATTTTAACTCACTGTGATTCTATAAAATGTTTATCATAAGATCTTACTTAAATATTTCTCAAGATATTTTTCCATTGTAATAAAATGCATCTATCCATATAGTCAGAAATACAGCAGACCATTTTCTGGTATAGAAAAGTCTTTACTTGTATTCTGTAATTTCTTTTATATTTAACCTTGATGAATTAATAAATCATGGCTTCTTTTGTTTGTAGAATAACACATTGCTTTTACAAAAATTGGAATTTTGCTTTTCTAAATATTAATATCTGAACATAGTTCCTTTCTGTCTTGATTTCAGAGACTTTCTGAAGATTAATAATACACAGAACAGTATCTCAGTAGCCTGAAACTTAATTCACTAGCTTAAACAGTGAACCATCTATTATCTAAATGTAGGAACATTAGGCCTTAACTTTTTAAATTTCCATCAGGTTTTATTATTTCACTTTGTTTAATTTTGAAGAGTTTTAAAAATATGGGCTTTTAATTGTCAAAAAGTCAGTCTTGAAAGTAGGGTCAAAGCATGGACTTCATCATAGCAGGATCTGCAATGTCCATATAATCAATAAGTCTAAAAATCATATGTTTTGATTCATAATAATGTTTTCATGCATGTATTGTTTGTATAATTATTTAAAAATGAGAAACTTGTACAAAAGGCCCTTTTAAAAAAATTATAGTGGTTGTACATTTTGAAGTGAGCTGTACCCAACATAATGATGTAAGACAAAGGTCTTATCTGTAATCACCCATCTACCACACCATTTTTCTACCTAAGAAAACAAGTTTAGATTGTCTAATTATATCAAGGGAGTCAGATACACGAGGAGGATACTAATCAGTAAAAAGTACCTTTCAAATCTCTTGCACCTGACAATCTTGGCTTACTTTATTAAGCATGAACGAGCTAATTTCAAATCACAAAGAAACATGAGCTCAGGTTCAGACCTTAGTAAACTCCTTGTTTCCTAAGGCAAAAAAATTAAGAAAATACCTGTATAATTGACTGGTGAGCTGTCAGATCTGGTCCACGTGAGCTGTGGGGTGGGGTAGCCAGTGGCATCACACCGCAGCAGAACATTACTGCCCAAAGCAGACATGATTTTTGTTGCTGAGGTCATCACTGATGGCTTCAGACACTGCTCCAACTCAGCCCGCTGAAACAAAATTCCCGTGAGGCGCTCAGGGTCACTACAAACCATCAGTGGATCTAGAAGCACAATAGCAGGGTCAACAACCTTTGACAACTCGATAATTTTGGAAATATGACAGTCACAGAACCAAGGGTTGTCCTGTAGACCTAAAATAGAAGGCACAAAAGGTTGATACAGGTTATTGTGATAACTTCAGCTTATATCACAGCCTTTTGGGAAAATAGGGATCTGCA
Organism: Tarsius wallacei; assembly: GCA_963574415.1. Classification (NCBI taxonomy): domain Eukaryota; kingdom Metazoa; phylum Chordata; class Mammalia; order Primates; family Tarsiidae; genus Tarsius; species Tarsius wallacei. Next base: position 10,644 of record CAUYQG010125471.1, on the reverse strand, counting down.
CTGTCTCCCTAAAAACAGAAGTGCTTTGAGGGGTGAGCAGAGTCACCTTTAGGTCAGTGTTGCTCTGCAAGCTGAATGAACATACCTTGTCCGTTAGTTCATGTTATTCATTACAATGGCTAATATTTATTGAGCATTTACTTTGTGTTGGGTTCTGTCCTAAGTACTTACCTGTATACTTGCACTTAATCTCAACAATCGTATGAAGAGGATGGTATTATTATCCCCATTTTAAAGATGAAGAAGCTGAGGAAGACAGGGGCCAAATAACTTGGCTAGGGTCACTTAGCGAATCAGCGTCAGAGCCAAGATTTGACTCCAGGTACCAAATGTCATATATGCAATCATAGAGATATTTTTAAGGTGCTGTGAAAGTACTTACAGTGTTATCAAGTGTTATAGGGTGCTCAGGAGCACCTAACTCAGCCTGGAATATGTCATGGTTTTGTGGGATTTGAAGACATACTGAGGTAATGCAAGCTTTATGTAGCAAAAACATAGAGTAAGATGTAGCCAATTAGACTACAAAGGCTGGTAGAGGCAAGAACATGGGTTGGCATCAGTGTCATATGTGATGGCCATGAAAGGGGTTTGCTCAAAGCTCCCTTCAAGAGAGAATCAGCTGTAAGGAGTCCAGGTGTGGTGGCTCTTACCTGTAATCCCAGCACTTTGGGAGGCCGAGGCAAGAGGATTGCTTGAGCCCAGGAGTCTGAGACCAGCCTGGGCAACTTGTGAGACCTCATCTCTATTAAAATGGTGGGGAGGGGGAAAATCAACTACAAGGAATGCAGTTAGCTGACAGCCTCCAGTCGTACATACTTTCAGGATCTGCCTCAGCTTACAAAACTGTTAGCAGAAGCCTTTGAGTCTCCAAGGAGGCTGTCAGTGAGGGCTTAAAGGAAAGTGAGGAAAATGTTACAAAAGCTAAAGCAAAGGGGATCCTTGCTATGGAGTGGCAGAAAATTTAGGGACACTATCGACTGTGTAAGTAGAAAAGTAGAAAACATACTCAATGCAATAAGCTATTACCTGGCTGAGTGCAGTGGCTCATGCCTATAATCCCAGCACTTTAGGAGGCCAAGGCAGGAGGAATGCTTAAACCCAGGAGTTTAAGACCAGCCTGGGCAACATAGTGAGACTTGTCTCTACCAAAAATCAAAAAAATTAGCTGAATGTCTGTAGTCCCAGTACATTGGAGGCTGAGGCAGGCTGATCACCTGAACCCAGGAAGTCAAGGCTGCAGTGAGCCATGATGGTGCCATTGTACTTCAGCCTGGGCAACAGAAATGAGACCTCAACTAAAAAAATAATAATAATCAGCTTTCTACCTAAGGATATTTTCACACAGAATGTTGAAACTGCTGCCTGGTATCTTCTTGCTAGTAAAATGTAAAGAGCCAACAGCTAGAGAATTGTTAGATATAACGGAATCAAAACTTGCTGGGTTCAATAACAAAACTAGTTTTCATTCCCAGCCTCTCCAAAATTCTCAAATTAAGAAAGGACTTCAGAGCAAAAAGCAAATTCAGGGTGGTACTATACAATTATTTGCTAAGATCTCAAAAGGATCTAAGATAGTGCTTCAGAGCATTCTGTCAGACCAAAGTCTTTCCAGGATCTTAAGGATGATGTTCATAACAGCCTCAGATAAAGCCCAAGATAGAAAAGTGTTTATCTCAGAGATTTGTTGTTATGACTTTTTACTAATGAAGTGAATTATAAATTGAGAAAAGAAAATGCCAGAAACTGTCATTTTAAAAATTCTAACTATGGTGGGAATGTAACTGTTAGTTCGTAAATTATATATTTCTTTTATGCCCGCTTTTATTATAATAGTAGTTCATGACTGGCTCATATTTTTCTTCCAGTATAGGCAAAAGTCCACTTTTAAAAAAACCTTCTGTCTTAGACACCTGCTTTTCCATGGATGAATAACCTTGAACTTTTCCCTCTTGGATTTAGTCTTGTGAATCTATGACTAGTTTTCTAATATTAATTTGAACTTAGCCGGGTGCAGTGGCTGGTTCCTGTAATCCCAGCACTTTGGGAGGCAGAAGTGAGAGGATTGTCTGAGTCCAGGGGTTCAAGACCAGCCCAGGCAACTTGGCAAGACCGCATCTCTACAATAAATAAAAAAATTAGCCGGATGTGGTGGTACACTTCTATGGTTCCAGCTATGATCACCTGAGCCCAGCAAGTCAAGGCTGTGGTGGCTGTGAGCGTGCCACTGCATTCCAGCCTGAGTGACAGAGTAAGAGTCCTACTCAAAAAATAATTATTTTAATAATAATAATAATAGTTATTATTATTTGAATCCTGTTCTCTTAAGTGTTGGCTCCTTCACCCAATTTCATGCCACAAGCAGACTGTAGTTTATTTTTATTTTACAGTGGCTAAGAGTGGCTCTGGAACTTAATGTCTGGGCTGAAATCCCATCTCTGCCAAGCTCTTCCACCATAGGAAGGTAGCTAACAACCTCTCTCACCTCATCTGTAGAATGTGTATAATGGCAGTAGTCCTTTCATAGAGTTGTGTAAAATTTTAGTTAAGTAATTTATACAAATTACCTTGAACAATGGTTTATTCATGGTAAAATCTCTTTAAATGTTAACCTTTCTTGCTAAATACAGTACCTAAAATCATTTGTTAATATAGTCCAAGTTTCAATCTTTGAATAAGCAACAAATTTCATGCAGAAAAAAACATTCCTACAAGTGAGTCCATATTTTCTTTCTGTTAAAAAGAGAACAAACTTATACAGTCTGCACTTCTACTAAAAACCAATTCAAAGCAAATACATAAGTCATGACAATGATGTGGCCTGAGAGCGAACACCTAAAATGATGAAGTCAGTTCATAGACATTCAAAATCTCACTTCACCTCTAGACACATTAGATATTCATTCATTACTATAAATGTTAGCTGTCCTGAAATATGAAAGCCAGATCTAAATATGGCATGAAAGAGAAATTGAAAAGTACTAGGAAAATGATATCCTCACAAGCTTTACTGTGCTTGGGTTCCAGAAGAGGCTGTGCCACTAATTAACTCTGTGACCTGGATGCTGCAGTCTTGGTCAGCCTCAGGTTTCTCGTCTGTAAAATGAGAGGACTGACTAGATAAACTCTAGAGCTCTTTCCAGTCATTCTGTTCTATCTGCCTGTAAAATAAAAGCAGTGATAGTAGACTAAAAGAAAACAAAGGTCAGACAGCAAAGTAACACTAAAATCTGTTGTCACCAAATAAAAAGCAGAAAAATCTGGTGACTAATTTGAAACATTTTTTATATCTGTTGATTGAAGTGTGCAAGACAAGCTATGGATCAAGACTCTTCAAAGTTAAATATTTCAAGTTTGTGACTTTTCTATGTCTATATTGATATACAATTAAAATGTGAATTTCATACAACATGAAGCCAGTTTTTCAATTTTGACTACAGTCCAGACTAAAAGTAGTCAATTATCCTTTTATAAACAATAGAACTGATTTTACTTATTAAAATGGGAGGAGGGGCTGTGCATAGTGGTTCATGCCTGTAATTGCCGTACTTTGGGGGGGCCAAGGCGGGAGTACTACTTGAGGAGTTTGAGACCAGCCTGGGCAACATGACGAGATCTTGTCTCTGTTTAAAAAAAAAAATGGCAGAAGGGAGAATCATGATTGTTTTAACTTCATTAAAGACTGAAATCCCTTCAGTAGTTTTCCTTCACTTAATATACTTTTTTTTTACATTTACCAGTTTCACTTTATTTAAATGTTATTATAAAGAATTAGCTTTGGAAGTTTTTCAATCCAATCCACACAAACAAATGTCAGTTCAATTGGTATATAAAGTGCAAGTAACCTCTATAAAAAGATTAAAAATTTGGATTTGCTATCAATTGGTATTGTTGAATTGTGAGTTGTCATTGGTTAAAAAAAAAATCAATGAAATGAATATATGTCTTCCTCTGCACAAAGGATCAGATCTCAGTGTGAAGATCCAGTCATGTATCTGCTCAATGATTTAAAAGAGAGAAAGCACTAGTGAAGAGAAGAGTACAGGACGCAAGATGTCAAGTACCCTCTAAGACAAATGTGTATATCATAGTGCTTAAGAGGATGAAAGGGAATATTTTAAGTTAGGTAAAATATGCCAGTCAAGCTGGGCATGGTGGCTTATACCTGTAATCCCAGCAATTTGGGAGGCCAGGGCAGAAGGATTGCTTGAGCCTAGGAGTTTGAGATCAGCCTGGGCAACACAGCAAGACCTCTTCTCTACAAAAAAAGTTTAAAAATTAGCTAGGTGTGGGGGTGCATGCCTGTAGTCCAAACTACTTGGGATGGAGGCAGAAGAATTGCCTAAGCCCAGGAGGTCGAGGCTGTGGTGAACCATGATTGTGCCACTGCACTCCAACCTGGACAAGAGAGTGAGACCCCAACTTAAAAATAAATAAATAAATAAATAAATAACACCCACCTTAATATAGTAAGAATTCAGAAATACAATGAAACTAAAATTTCTATTTTGAAATAAAAGGTTAATTACTTTATATTTTATGTCTATACATTTTAATCAACATTCTATATCAACAAAATGTTGAGTTCATCATAGCTATTTCATTATTTGATTTTAAGATTAATTTCTAAATCTGTCAGCAAATATAAAATTTATTTATTCTGTCATATAATAATTAATATATGTATAATACTTTATATTTTCAAAACAGTTTGATTTGTCGGGCCACTTTTTTCCTTTATATACAAGTTAAAAGCTATTGATTGCTTTCTATGTCGCAAATACTGCAGTTGTCAAAAACTGTAAAGGCTCTGAGATTTTTATCCCACTTTAGGGTAACCAGTCCATTCCAGTTTGCCACCAATTCATCTCAGTTTGTCCAGGACTTTCTTGCTTTTAGCACTAAGAGAGCCACATCCTGGGAAACCTCTCAGTCCTGGGTACATATCTCCACCAAAGCTGTTCTTGAGCAAACATCCTTGAAAAGACGGTGCAGAATAAATGACAGTCGGTGCCTGCCTCTGCTCACAAGACATGCAGAGATTTGAGAGACCATGAAAAATTGTCTCACAACGGTTCCAGGCCAGTTGAAGGATTGTCTGACTCCATCAGCAGCATGGGGTGGGTAATATTATTATCATCCTTATTTTATTTTTATTTAACTCAGTCAAAACGTACTCATTAATTATCATCCTTATTTTAAAGAAGAGAAAACTAAGGCCCAGGAAGGAATCTTCCCAAAGTCATACAATCGGACAGTCAGAATTTGAACTTCAGTATCCTGATATTAAACCACATGGCAATTAAAGCTCTTAACCACCATGTTATGACTTACACCACCTCAGGAAGCTAGTAGCATTCTTCCAATTTCACAGCAGAGGCAACTAAAGCAGCCAAGAGGTTACTACCTTGACTTTGTAAGTGACTTAGAGTCCTGGCTAAATCCCAGATTTTTTTAGTCTCCTAATCTAATACTCTTTCTTCCAAAGCACATCATTTTGCCACCTAAAAACATTTAGAGTCAGCGATGGCAGCTATAGGTGCCATTCTCTACAAATAAAAGATTGTCAAAAAGCAACATCTGGAGCAATGCCTGGAAATGTTCAAAGAGCTGTGACATTAACAATGTAATGTGTGCTTTGAAGCTATTATTAAAATGTTAATGGTGAGACAAAATTCTTTAAAAATTTAGTCCAACTGGTTATATCTAAAAGTTCAATAGACCAGGAGTAAATATTTTTAAATCCCACAAAACTAAAATGTCTGTTTATTCCAGCTCTGAAATATCTAAGGGTAAAGGTACAACTTTTAAAACCTGAATAAAAATAGTGATCCAAAAGCTGAACACGTTCATCGAGTGTTTTTTCTTCTGGGGACAAAAGTACGAGAACTCTCTGAAGTTAAACTGTTACTCGTGTTGCATTCCTTCAAGGCAACACACCAACCACCATTACAGTCATTTGCATTAGTTCGTTTTATGTAACTGTTCTTGGATGGGGCAAGTGAACTTTGCTTTATTCCTTTCCACAGAAGAGTAGCATTTTCCATGCATCAGAATTAATTGGATTAAATGTGCTATGTTTTTGTGAAAAGTCAGTAATAAACTTGTACAAAAGTTATTCTACATGCTAAAAGCCCTTTAAGGCAAAGACCTTGCTTTACCCAGCTTTGTGGAGGCAGCAGTGTTCAACAGTTCAGTGGAGAAAGGAAAGTCTTTCTCATGAATGATGCTGGAAGATCTGAAAATATATTTGGAAACAAGTAAACCTCAACCCCTACCTCACACTATACTCAAAAACTATTTTGAGGTGGATCATAGCCACATGCATAAGAGCTAAGAATATAAAGCTAAAAACAATACAAAGGCTAAAACTATAAGGAAATAGAATATCTCTGTGACCTCAAGGCAGGCAAATATTTATTCGATGGTATACAGAAAGCACTAACTATAAAAGAAAAAAAACTAATGAATGAGATGTCATCAGAATTTAAAACTTTCTTACCAAAGACACCATGAAAAAATGAATAGATAAGCCAGCCTTGGAGAAAATATTCATAAAGCATATAGCTGACAAAAGACTTATATTCAACAGCAAAAAGATAAATAACCCTTAAAAATTAGGCAAAAGGCCAGGCTCGGTGACTCAGCCTGTAATCCCAGCACTTTGGGAGGCCAAGATGAGTGGATTACCTGAGTCCGTGGGTTTGAGACCAGCCCGGGGAACCTGTCAAGACCTCGTCTCTACAATAAAATAAAAAATAGCAGGGCGTGGTAGCGAGCATCTGTAGTTTCGGCTACTCAGAAGGCTGAGGTGGAAGGATCGCTGGGGCCCAGAAGGTCGACGCTGGGATGGCCATGAGCATGTGTGCCACTGCACTCCAGCCTGGGCGAAAGAGTGAGACTCCAACTCAAAAAAAAAAAGAAATTAGGCAAAAAGCTTGAACAGATCCTTCATAAAGGAATCTAAGCAAATGGCCAGTAAGCAAATAAAAACCGTTAGTAACCAGAGAAATGCAAATTAAAATCCCAATGTGATTCAGCTCCCTGACCCACCTACCCCCCAGAATAGCTGAAATGAAAAAGACCAACAACATCAAGTGTTGGTGAGAATATGGAACAACCACACTGTCCTGACAGGCTCTTTGAAAAACTGGCAGTTTCTTAGAAAGTGATACATATAGCCATTCTATAACACAGCAATTTCAATCCTAGGAGTTTACTCAAGAGAAATGAAACCCATAAGCCACAAGAAGCCTTGTATAAGAATGTTAATAGCAGCTTAATTTAGAATAGTCCCAAGCTAGAAACAGCTCATGTGTCCAGCGTCAGGAGAAAAGATCATCTAGTGGTTCATTCACAGAATTGAATACAATTCTGCAATCAGGAACTCCAGTGAGCACAACAAGATAGATGACTCTCAGAGCATGATGCTGAGTGAAAGAAGCCTGGCACAAGAGCATGTTGATTCATTCCATGCCAAATTAACCTAGGATGGTGGAAATCCAGATAGTGGTTGTCTGAGGCGAGAAGATTGGCTGGAAAGAAACAGGGGAACTTTCTGGGATGATGAAAATATTCTGTATATTGGTGATGGTGTGGGTGGCGTGGGGGTATACATTTATCAGAATTTACCAAATTGTACATTTAAGAACCAGCATTTCACTATATGCAAAGCATACCTTAATATTTCAATTTTTAAAAAATGTTTAAAAAATAGAAGAGTGATGTCTCTGGAGATAAACTGCAAATTTGAAATTGGCCTCTGCCTCCTTGCCAGTCGAGAGTAAGGACTATTATAGACAGACCCACCTCATGGGGTTGTTGTGAGGCTGAGAACACAAATGTGAGGTCCTCAGAAGAGCACCAGGCAAGGAACAAGTCTTAACCACGTGGATTTTTCTCCTCAGGCCTAGCAAGGGGCAGGACATAGCTACAGATTCTGATGAACTAAATTAATGACATTTTAGAAAAATCTGTGGAAATACTCGAGCTTGCCACTGCCCTTCAGGCAAACTGCATTCTGAATAGGAGAAGAGCCCATGTTTACAATTGAGCAAGTTTGGGTACCAGTAAAAAACACCCAAAAAAGCATTTCATGACCTTTCATGCTGCAGGCCTCACCCTACAAGATAAACAGTGTCAGGCTTTACAGAACATGCTTGTGTAAATATTTGCTCAATCTTGAGAAAGAAGCTATGAAAATTTACCTGTACTGCAAATTAAATCTAATTTCTTAAAGTGTCTACTTTTAAGACACTAGTTTATATTTTTATGGCTACATTAAAGAGAGAGTAAGCCGGGCTTGTTGGCTCGGCCTGTAATCCCGTGCCTTGGGAGGCTGAGGTGAGTGGAATGCCTGAGCCCGTGGGTTCGAGACCATCCTGGGCAATTTGGCGAGACCTCATCTCTACAATAAATCAAAAAATTAGCCGGGCGTGGTAGCACGCGCCTGTAGTTCCAGCTCCTTGGAAGGCTGAGGCGGAAGGATTGCCAGAGCCCAGCAGGTCGAGACTGCGGTGGCCGGGAGCAGCCACTGCACTCCAGTCTGGGTGACAGAGTGAGAATCCAACTCGAAAAAAAAAAAAAAGAGAGAGTAATTGAAAGGCCTCTCCCTAAGTTTTTTTTATTAAATAAATATGTGCTCTAAAGTGATATGTGAATATGTGAACCAAAGTAACACACATATAAAATAACTCTGGCATTATTACATACCTTGCATTACAAAGGAGTGGAGAAAGGGAGGGTTCTGGAGCCGGATGGTGTGTTTTTGGGCAAGTGATGAGTGCATTTGGGCAAGTGGCTTCACTTGTGTCTCACTTCTCATCTACAAAATAGGCGTGAAATGGTACTTGCCACAGGGTTAATGTGAGACTAGAAGTAAGTACAAGAACCAGGCCTGGCCCTGAGTAACTCCATCAATACTAGCTATTTCTATTATTACAAATAAACCTCCATCTGCTAACAATAATAAATGAGGTAATAGAAAATCAAATAAAAGCAGAATGTATCCCACTACAACAGTAAAGAAGCAAATTCAACAGGGCACCTGGAAAGATATCATTGCTACTGTTAAACACTGAGTTTTAGACAATCTAGAAGCAGTTCTCATCACTATATTCTGTGACGCCCCTGGTAGGCTCAAATATTCTTGGAATAACAGAAAAGTAAAACAGAGAAATCTTTATAAAACACTCCCACCCCAGTCACAGCTTCTATATATGATTGTCAATCTAAAAGCATAACCTCAGAGACTGCAATTCATATCCTAAAGAACTGTTACATAAAATATTTCACTTCCTTCTCATTACAGCCCTGTGAATGAAGTGGAACGATCTCTGTTTTCCAGATGAAAAACTGGGTCTTCTCTGTATGATTCATCTACATAAATGAGTCTCTGTTGAGAGGGTAGCATTCCTTTTCCTTTGTGTAGCCTAGCAAACATGGCTCTGCTAAGCAGCCACTCATGGCTCAACGTGTTTCAAACTAGCTTTTGTTATTTATTATCATGGTTGGTATTATCCAAAAGCAATGCATGATCATTGCTGAACATTTTGAAAATATACAAAAATGAAAAGATGTCCCACCAGCGAGAGAGTAATTTTCCAGTTTTTTTCTTTGTTTTGTTTTGTTTTTTGAGTCATGGTCTCGCTCTGTCACCCAGGCTGGAGTGCAGTGGCACAATGTATCCCACTACACTGCAGTCACTGCAGTCTCTACCACCTCAGCTCAGGCGATCCTTCTGCCTCAGCCTCCCAAGTAGCTGGGACCACAGACACGTACCACCATGTTGTTTGTTTTTTTAAAGAGATGAGGTCTCACTATATTCCCCATGCTGATCTCAAACTCCTGAGCTCAAGCAATCCTCCTGCCTTGTCTCCTGAAGTGCTAGGATTATAGGCTTGAGCCACCACACCCGGCCTCTTTGCACATTTCCTAATAGTTATGAACATGCTTTATGCACAATCACATACCATGCTTTTTAAATTTAATGTTATACCAAAAGTAGTTTTATGTTACTGCTTTTAAGGAATCTGGACCCCAAAATATGGAAAAGCTGTTTGGGTAACTCTCCATGGACATTCAATCCCTCAGCTCCCATCCAAATTTAACTCATATGTAAAAAAAAAAAAAAAATGTTCAATCAATTGCTTCTTTATAGTAATATTAGTAACTAATCACTAGAAAGCTACTAACAGCAATTTATTAATTCAATATTATTTTATACTACTACTTCAATGAGCAATTCTATTAGTTCCAAGAATTGCTTTTCAGGAAACTTAGGAAAATATGTAGGGAAATAGAAACTCTTAAATATGTTTCAATTAAGATAATTTCTAGCTATTAGCCTTATTCCTAAGGATCGAGCAAACTAGTGACTAAAATAAAGCAAATAACTACTACAGAATAGGTTTCCATGGTGCCTATCAGTGTGCATAAGGGTGTCACAAAAATCCATCATATTAAACTAATGTATTTTTTTTCTCTAACCCATCCTACAATAGTACTTTTCTATAATCAAAAATGTTTAAAGGACTAGATAAGCAGTGGGTAAAATATGAAATAGCTAGATAAGAAAAGCTTATATGCCGGGCTCGGTGGCTCAGCCTGTAACCCCGCGCCTTTAGGAGGCTGAGGTGAGTGGAT
>CAUYQG010125470.1:0-58918 GCA_963574415.1 Tarsius wallacei | reverse complement strand
AAATCTCTGTAACTACGTCACACAGTTTTTATCCAACCCTATACGCACAAGTCTGTAAAACCACCCCACCCCCTCAAAACTATGTATAAAAGATGCGTGATAACTTGACTCTGGGCTTGTTCGTCACTGAAACCGCTGTCGGTTTCAGACGCGAGCCCAGGTTCGAGCCTGAATAAAGACCCTCGTGTTTTTGCATCGGGCTGGCTCCTTGGTGGTGATCTCTCTGGATTAATGAGTACAACAAAATAAGAGTGAATGGGTTATTTATTAATTCCAGAGGAAGAACTATGACCAGTGAGACAGGCAAATGGAGGCAGATTCCAGTCCAATGTAGTACATCTTGCCTCAATAGGCAGTGAGATTCCTGACACTCAGGGCGTTTAAGCAACAATCTGTTGAAAATGTTGGACAAACTTCAAATAAAAATTAAATTTCAGGAAACTAAAAACCAATTGAAAATTTTTAAAAGTTGAAGAAGTAGATGAGTGTAGGAATACAGAGAGACTTGAACAAGGGGTTTCCTGCTCTATCAAAGCTCCAAGTCCCAAGAGTTGTCTTATGCTCTAGTTACTTTTTTTTCTGGACTTCAGAAAACTTGGAATGAATGAGACAGGGCCCTCCACAAGGGTGGGTTGAGGAAGGACTTGGGCTTTTTCCACTCCAAGCATCTGTGATTCTGACAAGGAAAAAAACACCCAGGAGATAAGAAAACATTCTAAATCATTCCCAGACTGAATATTTAACAAAATTGGGTTTTGATTTTTTTAAAACAAGGCATCAGTGGCTCTTTTTAAACAACAAAGAGACTGTTTCATGCAAATTTCTCCTCAGGGCTTTCATTAAGATGTTAACATCTTTCTTGTCACAATATCTACCTTATTACAGTGAGTCATAGTCTTCTCTATTCTCTTGCTGAAACGTCTTTGTAAGATAAATGTTGGGCTGAGAGCAGGGCCTAACATTTGCTTTTATGTGAAAACCTCTTCTAGAGAATTCTAAGGAAAGAGATAGAAAATTTTTTAAAAAGAAAAAGGTTAGTTGGGCTCAGTGGCTCAGCTTGTAATCCCACGCTTTGGGAGGCCGAGGTGAGTGGATTGCCTGAGCCCGCAGGTTCAAGACCCACCTGGGCAACTTAGCGAGATCTCATCTCTACAATAAATCATAAAATTAGCCAGGCGTGGTAGCATGTGCCTGTAGTTCCAGCTACTTGGAAGGCTGAAGAGGAAGGATCACCGGAGCCCAGCAGGTCAAGGCTGCGGTGGCCGGTACAGTGCCACTGCACTCCAGTTTGGGCAACAGAGTGAGACTCCAACTCAAAAAAAAAAAAAAGAAAAAGGTTGCAGTATGGTGAGATCTATAGGTGGAATCAGTGTTGATGAAAAGTCAAACTCTGTGACATATTTAAAGAGGTATATTCTGAGCCAATTATGAGTAACCATGGCCCAGGGTACAGTCCAGGATGTCCTGAGAACACATGCCCAAGGTGGTTGGGTTACAGCTTGGTTTAATCCATTTTAGGGAGACAGAAGTTTACATGCAAGAACATAAATAAATATATGTGAGGTATGTGTTGGTACATAAAAGTAGGACATCTCAAAGAATGGGGGCTTACAAGTCATGGGTGAGTTTTAGGGATTCTTTAGTGGACAATTGGTTGAGAGTTAAACTATTGTCTAAAGACCTGATATCAGTAGAAAAATCTCCGAGTTAAGATAAGAGGATTGTGAAGACCAATCTTCTTATTATGTAAATGAAGCCTGATAGGCAGCAGGCCTTAGAGAATAGATGGCAAATGTTTCTTATTCAGACTTTAAAGGTGTCAGACTCTCAGTTAATCTCTCCTAGATCCAGAAAGGCCTGAAAGGAAAAAGGTCTGGCTATGTTAATGGAAATTATCTACAGATGCAAATATTTCCCCATAAAAGATGACTTTGCAAGGCTATTTCAAAATATGTCAAAGAAATATGTTTTGCAGTAAAATATTCTTATTTCCTTTAGTCTGCTATCTTACATGTGATGCTATCCCAGTCAGGTTGGAATTTGGTATTTTATTGTCACAGAGTCTGTTTCCTCAATCTTAGGATCTCTATTTTAATGCCTACATTCCAAAAGAGAAGAAATATAAGATGTGTCCTACCTTCTTTCCCATCATAGTCTGAAATTTAGTCTTTTAGGTTTCTCTTGGCTCAGAAGAAGTCCATTCAGTTGGATGGGTGGCTTAGAATTTTAATTTTGCTATACACCTGAAACACTTGAGAAAGGACTTGGGGTTTCTGTACTCTGGTGGTTACAACTCAACTCCTATTGCACCAAGTACCCATCTCTGGTGCTGGGAACATGCAAAAACATTCTGCATCTTCCAGTTGGGATATCTAAGCCCTTTGAAGACAGCCCTTACTCTCCATCCATCCCTCAGTTCCCTCTCTGGGCCACGAATAAGTGGCTGTAGAATCACAAATGTTTTTTCTTTACAGAGACTCATTCTGTGGCCCTGGAATGGAAAGGGTAGTCACAGGGAAACAAATACCATATATAACTCCACGGAAAGGTTTTTGTATCAGATTCAAAAGGGGGAGAACAGGGGTCATATCCATTTAGGGTGAGCAGCCTTCAAGAGAAGACCAGGCATCAGCAAACATTCTGTAAAGGGCCAGGGAGCAAACGTGTTAAGCTTTGAGGGAGGACCATGGGGTCTCTGTCACAACTACTCAACTCTGCTGCCCCTTGGGAGCACAGAATGAGAAGGCTGTGTTCCAATTAGACTCTATTCATGGACATTGCAAACTGGTTTCATATCATTATAATATGGCACAAAAAAATGATTCTTCTGCTTCTTTTCTCAACCATTTAAAAATGTAAAATTTGTTCTTTGATAGCAGATCATATGAAAGCAGGCAGAAGACTGGAAGGTTTCCCACCCCTGTAAAAGACCCCACCAGTTACATGTTGGCATCTCCCCACATGCTGTGTCCCCGGCCTAGGACTGCTGTATACACACAAGAGTCATTCCCTAAACACTGGAATTAGCCGACTCCCATTACTGGGAGGTTTCCCTCACAGCTCAGGCTTCTTTCACCACACAATTCCACATGCAATATTCCAGCAAGGAAACCAATAACCCCGTATGCAATATTCTAGCAAGAAAATCCCATATGTGTGTTCAAAAGTGTTTCTATTCTGTCTGCTGGAATGTGATTAAAGTGTGCAGGAGGCAAGGTAGGGAAGCAAAAGCCCTTCAAGGAGGAGTTTGGCTCAGACAGAGAGCCCAATGATAAAATAATGCTTTTAGAATCATCTTAAGGTATGTTGGTGCTAAATATTCATTGGGAAAGAGAAGAGGTGTGTGAGAGAGGATCGAGTGGGTTAGAAGGGGATGATGCAGAGCCAATCTTTCAGAAGTGGCCTCACTAGAAAAGGTGGTCACAGGAAAATAAACATCACATGTGTACTTCCATGACTGTCAGGTGGGGTCTTGTATGTTAACGTCACAGGAGGGAGAACTGGGGAAGTTATACCCTTTAGGTATAGACCACAAAAGCACAGTGGGAGTTAGGGCGAGGGTTTCCTGTGAAAATGACTCTCCAAGTCTTCAGCGGTGACATCTCACCCTGGGGAGGAGAGGACACGGTCAGTGGATTCTGGAGAAGCCTCCTCCAGGCTCACAAGTCAGTGGGTCCCTGCTCTGAGGAAATACAGAATGCAGGTCAGATGAAATGCAGGTTTCAAAAAGTCACTGAGGTTGTATTAGTTGTGTTTCATTAGTATGTAAGCTTGGACCTAGCTTCACAATTTACCTGCTGTGTGGCCTTGGGCAAATCACTTAACTTTGTGTGCATCAGTTTTTCTAGAGAGCATACCTACTGCGTACATCAATGAGGAGATTATATAAGATACTCTTAATAAAGGACATAGCACAGAGTGAAGTGAAAATAAAGGTTTAATGAAAGTTGCCTTTGTTATCATCACAACCATCACCATTTCTCAGACTCTTCTGTAATTATTTTCAATAATACACTCCATTTCTAATCAGTTATGCTCAATGGACCTTACATTTTGCATTTTTCTCTTAAAAATTTCTACTAGATCTTTAAAATTTTGTGTATACTTTTTCCATGTATCCGAATATATTAGTCCATTTTGTTTTGCTATAAAGGGCTACCTGAAGCTGGGCAATTTAATAAGAAAAAAGTTTATTTGGCTCACAGTTCTGCAGATGTACAAGAAGTATAGAGAGGGCATCTACTTCTGATGAGGCCCCAGGAAGCTTACAATCATGGCAGAAGGGGAAGGGGGAGCGGGCATGTCACATGATGACAAAGGAAGTCAAAGAGGGAGAGCAAGAGGTGTCAAGCTCTTATAAACAACCAGATCTCCCATTAACTAATAGAGCAAGACCTCATTCATGACTGTGACAATGGCACCTAGCCATTCAGGAGGGATCCACCCCCTTGGCCCAATCACTTCCCACTAGATACCACCTCAACATTGGGGGATCAACATGAGATTTGGAGAGAACAAACCTCCAAACTATTTCGGTTACCATAGATACCATCTGTATAGAAACAGACTTCAATTTATATGCAATAAATTCCTTGACTCTCCCTGAAGAGAAAACATTGTCCCAAAGCATGTACTCGGATATGAGTGACTTATTTTTCCAGGTGATTAGCCTTGACACAAGTAATGTGAGAAAATGCCTGTCTGCAGAGAAATGCACCAGCATTGGGTTTTATTGTTTTGGCTCGTTTTTGCTAATAGATGTAAAGTGGGAACTCACAGTTGCCGTATCTTCCTTTCCTTTTTTTTTTTTAATTAATCACACATGAGATGATCATCGTCCTCATTAGCTTTAATGTTACATTTGCTATTTGTTCACATTCTCCAGTCACACATTCAGTAGATACTTGGTTTAGTCTCTTGTAGATACATATAGGCTCCTGATATATTTCGAATTCATACTTTCCTCTGCCTTATCTGTGATACACATTTCCCATTTATTTCCTTTATATCCAAGTTTTTGTCATTTTTCATGAGGTTTTAAATCTGTGTGGATCTTAACCTGTCATCCTTATCACTGTAAGTGTTATGATTCAAGCAAGGAAGAAATTAACTCCCCTCCACAGTTGCATAGGGACAAGATTCTATTTTCTTTTCTTTTCTTTTTAATAGTGTAGTCTCTAATCCACCAAGATGTATAATGCTATAAGTATAAGTCACAGATCTGAATTTTTCTCCACATTGCTTCTAGTGATCCCAACAAGGCTTACAATTATTTATTTCCCTGTGGTTCCTTATACTTTACTTGCCACATATTTTTTAAATATTTCTTTTTTTAGAGTCTATTTCTGGAATCTCTATTATCTCTCAAAGACCCATATTCTGTTTATAAGCCCATTATATAGCATCTTAATAATTGTCACTATGAAACAAAAAAATACTTGCTAGAGCAAGTTTCTAGCAAATCAGCCCAATACCCGACATATGGTAGAGGCTTATTTAACATTTATGGGAATGAATATACAATGATGACTAAAACATCTTTATTTCTACTTATTATGATTTATAATAACTTCTGTTTAACTTCATAGAGTATTTTCACTGTGAATCCACTGGATCAAGTCTGTAAGGTAACTTGACCAATAATGTCATCTACAGAGCTTAACCTTGGTTTTCATTTTTCATTACCGAAGTAAAGGAGTATAGATATGTGATGAAGTATAATAAAGTTGCTCATCATCTTTACTCTAATTCCCCTTGTTTCTATTATTTACATTGCCAAATCTCAGCTACTTGAAATTGTCTGAGAAATTATATTTTTCTTCTTTGTATTGACTTAGGACACCCTTTCTTTGATAAAGCTTTACTTTAATACTGTTTTGTATTTTCTTTTTTTTTTTTTAGTTGGAGTCTCACTCTGTCACCCAGACCGGAGTGCAGTGGCACACTCCCGGCCACTGCAGCCTCGACCTGCTGGGCTCCAACAATCCTTCTGCCTCAGCCTTCCAAGTAGCCGGAACTACAACGTACACTACCATGCCCAGCTAGTTTTTTATTTATTGTAGAGACGAGTTCTCGCCAAGTTCCCCAGGCAGGTCTTGAACCCGTGGGCTTGGGCAATCCACTAGCCTCGGCCTCCCAAAGTGCTGGGATTACAGGCTGAGCCACCAAGCCCGGCTCTAAAGTATTTTCTAATCATCTTTCTTTGGTAATTAATCCTGACCAGGATTCTATACAGTATAAATTTTTTATGAAAAAACTCTAGGAAACTTTCTACTATTATGTCTTATTTACTGTTTTCTTATTTGGTAAGCTTTCCTGCCTTCTATTTTTCATAAAGTAAATCTTCCTCTTTTGTTAGTCTATTTTTTTATGCATTGCAATTATCTAATATTTAATTCTTCTTTGTTGTTTAATTTTTCAACTCGTGTTAAGCCTCACTAATTTGTTTGTTCAGTGTCAATTCTGATCTTTTTTCATTTTTAACAATATTCCATTTTTACATGACATCTATTATGTAATTATATTGCAGTCTCAATCTACTTGTGTTCTTTAAGGTATTATTATTTTTACTTCTTAAAGCTTCTTTCACTGTTTTTCAGGGTATATTTTCTCTATTTTCTGAAACCTCACTTCTTTGTATGCTTGTTTCTCTTTTTTTTCTGCTGCTGCTGCAAAATTTTTATCAGCTAATTTGGGTTTCCTTTGGGGAAGGGCATAGGAACCTTCACACAATGTTGAAATGTGCCATTGCCTGGTTGAGAAGAGGCTCAAGCAGTAAGTCATAGGTGACCCAAAGAAAAGAAAGATTAATCTAAGCTCCTGGAGATGACTTGTAAAAGAGGAACAAGAGGACAATCCAACAGTCAGTTTGTGGGAGAAAGAAGAGTCTGAGAGCATCTCAAGTTGGGCAGGAGAATGGAGAAGTGCAGATGCACACCCTGTGTCTGTGGTTCAGGGAAGTTTCGGGCGTAAATAGACCACAAGACAAACAGGAAGATAATTGGCTTCACAGAAAGGAGCAGACATCATGGAAGTTCTAGAGGACAGATGAGCCAGACTTATGGTGTGACGTAAACAGGAGAGCTTAAGGGGGAGAGTTTAGTAAGAGGTCATGATCACACACTACCCACGGCTAATTAAAAGTTAGAAATGGAGCCTTGCTGTTGTTTGTATCCATGCTGATGCATCAGGTAATTAAGCCGGTTGTGCAGGCTTAGCAAACAGCACAAGGGTGCAGATCTCACAGGGCTGACTCCTGTCTGCATGTAAGAGGAAGTTAGTGTGTAGTTCCCAGGAATAAACAGGGTTTTGGTGAGTTATTGTGCACATCACAGAAAGCGGGAGATGGTAGAGATTGGAGGGTCAAAAATCATCAATAAGCTTCCTAGCCTGCCCAGATGAAAAGTTCCCTCACCCAGGGATAAGAGCAGCTTCCGCGGTGGCTTTCACCCCTGTCCCCGCTGTTTAACACCTAATGGAAATGTGTGAGCCCACACCCTTCTCCTAGGTAGATTGTGCTTCTGGAATGAGAATTCACTCTCAGGAATCTGCTACTGTGTGTTTTGTTTTACTTTACTTTTGTGACCTCCTAGAGCGAGCAGTATCTGTCAGAGACAGATTTGGGTATAATTTGGGGAAGAAGTCCTCTAAGGTGGCTTGGGGGGTTCTAAGTCCCCTGTGTCTAGGTGCTGGACATCTTTGGTGGGGAGATATAGATGGGGCTGGGAGTGAGGTAAATTGTTGGACAAGACCACTGTCAACTAAAAATAAAATCCTAAGCCCTCCACCAACTGAACAGACCACGTGGCCAAGAGGGCCCCCCTAAAAAAAACTTTAAAACTTAGTTTCCAGCCAAGACAGGATGGGAGGTGAGACACACCTCATTATACCCCTTCCATTTTGGAGTTTAGTCAACAACTGACCAGAATTAATGTTAAAATAGAGATGAGACTGACATGACAGACCCTTTGCGGCAATGAGATGCCAAATTATAAACCCGACCCAAGGCCATGCAGGAAATGGTTAAGTTACCCATTCAACACTTATAGAATGAACTACATTCTAAGTGCCATGAGGTTTTTTTTTTCTTTTCTAGCAGCTAAGCAAGCCCTGGCCTTGAGATGGTCAATGTTTAAATAATTACAACTTAACTGGCTCATAGATACTGACCAACTGAACCCCTGTTCCACCAGCCATAAGACAGCTTTGACTGGACAAGAGATTGATTTCAGTAACTTTCTCCTGATAAGACCACCAGCCATGGACTGGTCCTGACCAGTTTCCAGAGATTGTGCACTTCAAGTCCTGAAAAAGTCTTTTGACATATAGGACCTAATTACAATACATCTAAATGTTAAGTCTCCACCCCAAAGTGAACATGGGTTGTGTGTAGCATGCATACTTGCTCAGCACACATGCATCAGGACAACCTCATGAATAGTCATAGCTCCTCCCACAACCTGTTGAGCATGTCTGCTTAGTTAACCCTTTCAGCGTAAATCTCCTACCCCAACCCCTCCTCCTTCAAAGTGCCTGTCTCTGGTCTTGGCCAGAGCCATGCTTCCCAGCCTATGGAAGAGCCCTGGCAGGCTCTACACCCTCATAAGAAATAGTCTCCTCTCCTTTTCGAAATGTATAAATTGTGTTGTTGTTGTTGTTGTTTCCGTGAGATTGGGTGACTGGGCAACTTCGGGCCTTCATCTGGGGGGAGAGGCAGTATTTCAAAGCAGAAACAGGACCTTGTCAAAGAGCTGAAGTCACACCTTGGTTCTGCCAAGTCTTGCAGGTTGCACGAGCTGAAATAGATCCTTTCTCTTTCTCTAGACTGCAAGATAATGAGTTTACATCTATTTTAACTCACTGTACCTCTAAAATATTTTCTCTTCATACCTGCTGCCTCTGTTCCTGTGGGACCCTCCTCCCCCAGTCATTTCTCAGCTAGATTGTTCCAAGAGCTTGCTGATGGGATCTCTGGGGCTCCTCGCTGACCCATACCCTATCCATCCTTTGTTCAGGCTCTGGCATGATCTTTCTAAAATGCAAATCAGATCACATCACTCCCTTGATAAATTGTTCAGAGACTCCCCAGTGCCTTTGTGATAAAGGTCAGACTCCTCAGTGCGGCCCACCAGGCTCCCCCACTGGCCAGCCATCTGCAGCCTCCTAGAAAGCGGGGACCATGGATCACTCATTCCAGAACCTAGCACAGTGCTTGGCACATAAGAAAGCATCACGAATATTAGCTGAGAGGTGGATAAGGAAATTTCCTGCCAACCCTGCTGTTATCCCATATTTCAGCCGTAGTCGACAGCTTCTCTAAAGCACAATGCCTATTACAACTGTACTCTGAAATGTTCTCCTTAACCTCCCTGGGGCCCCCTGTGTCATTTCCCTAATTACCCCCAAGACTCTTAGGCCTTTTCTGGAGGTTTCAGCACACATAAAGTGTATACTGTTCAGAAACTGAGCATGGCTTTTGAAAGTGGGGCCAACTTTGATGGCATCTGCAAGAAAGCCTCAGGATACCCCACGGAGACAAAGGTCACTGCCCCAGTAGGAAGCAATTAATAGCCTATCCTGCCGGAGGCTCCTGGAGGCTCCCCATTCTCAGTGAAACAGCAAGAATAGAGCTTCTCTTAGGAAGGAGGGGACAAAACCACACTTGCCTCCTACTGCATCCATCAAAAAGTCATACGTAAGACTGAAAAGGCAGAAAAGGGGAAGAAAAGAGGGCACTTAGGCCATGTGGACATGCCTGTCCTGCTCCCGATGAGAGAGGAAAGCCCCACCAGGTAGGCGGGAGGTGGCAGGAAGGCAGCGAGAACTGGTAATTTATTGGGAGGCAGGAAAACTGCTGAATCTGACACTAGTAAACGCAAGATGTCAGTTCGACATCTGTTCCTGATACCTCAGCAACTAATTATTTCTCTGTGCACTGCGGTAGGCTGGGTGGAAGAGCCCAGGGGCAGGCTCAGTCCTGTCAATAAACCTGAGCTTGACTGGCAAAATTAATAAGTAAATAAATAAACACAACCGGCAGCCACCAAAACAATAAATAACACCCAAACAGCCTTCCTCACCCTGGAGGATCAATTGCACTTTGTGCTGGGAGGGGCAGGGGAGGAGGTGTGGTGGCCTTGGGAAAGAACTGGCTTCCAGAGTCTCTGCTGTCCCCAGACCTCCCACCCTTGGTGCTTTGAGGAGTTCCAGCTCCCATTTCTGGGTCTCTTGTTCCATAGCTGCTGAAAATTTCATACTCTATCGGCCCACATCTTCCTCGCTTTCACCATCTGCGAGGACTAGAAAGACCAAGAACGTCTTTAAACAGAGGCTTTTTCTCCTCAGTGTCGCCTATGGGATTGGATCACAGCGAATTTGCAAGTTTCTTTGGGGAGCTCTCTCTGCATCCTTTTCCCTCATGAAACACCCACACCCCTTACCTCCCCTGGATCTCTGGCAGGCGGAAACATCTGGCCAACTTCTTCAATTGCTGCTATCAATTTAAAGCATGCTGGCTGGTTTTCAGAGCTTTTTCTCTGGACTGGGAAAGGCTCTTTCTTGTAACCCCTGGGGCCCAGAGCATAGGTGGAGACCAGGAAAGGAGAAAAGAGAAGGAAAAAAGGGAGGACAGGAGAGAGGGAGGAAGGGAGGGAAGGAGGGAGGGGGAGAAGAAGGAAGGAAGGAAGGAAGAAAGGGGGAGAGAGGGAGCGAAGGAAGGAAAGACAGTAGGGAGGGAAGAAAGGAAGGAAAGGAAGGAGGGAAGGGAGGAGGGAAGGAAGGAGGGAAGAAAGAAAGAAATGGAGGGAGTGAGGGAAGGAAAGAGGGAGAGAGAGAGGGAAGGAGAGAAAGGGAAATGGAGAGGGAGGGAGAGAGAGAAAGGGAGGAGGAGAGACGGATGGATGATGCTGTCAGGAATGAATGAATGTTAGTAACAACATGTTACCCCTCCAGGACCCCATGAAGAAACAATGCTTAATTCAAAAATGCTAACTGGGATATAGAAATGACCACACCTGTATCCTTGAAACTTTCCAACCCAGAGGAGTCAAAATCCAGGAAAGATGGAAGAAGGAGGCTGTGCCCTCATTCTTAGAAGAAGCAGGTCCAGCAGCCTTGGTTGTGTGGGTCACTACTGAGTGCTCTAGCCAAGGGGGGTGGCATCAGGGGGTCGCTGGGCAGAGGAGCAATCCTGAGTGCAGCAAAGGTGAGAGGGCACAAAGGGCTATGGAGGGAGACCCCAGAGTCAGTTATGCTGTGTATCCCTCTGAGACTTGGTTTCCTGGTCTGCAGAATGGGGATAGGAGAACCTCCCTCAGTGGAAAATGTCCGATTTAAAAACAGAGTTTCTCCACTCTGCATGCAGAGGCCTTCACATGACCATGTGGCTCTGGAGGACCCTTCCATATCTCCCAGTACCTAGGAAGAAGAAATCTCCCAGCATGGCTCCTAGGGCCCCACAGGGTCTCGACCCCGCCCATCTTTCCAGCCTCACCCCCTCCTCATGTTTGCCTAGGCACACAGATCTTTGTTAATGTTTCATACCTGACTTACCCAAAGAGTCTGCTCATATATGTGCTGGAATACTCTTCCCTTCCCACTTCACAGTTTTACTTCTCGACCTTCAAATCTCAGTGCAGACGTCACCTCCTCCAGAAGGTCTTCCTTAGCTTTTCTGTCTGGGTCAAACCCTCTTCTCATAGAGGAAACCTAAAGCCCACAGTGTTTCACCTCCTCCCCACCCCAGCCTGGCCTGAGCCCTCATCACCTCCACGCTGGTGCCTGCAATGGCCTCTGCTGGTGTCCTTCTCTCCCCTCATGCCCACCTACAGTCTGTTTCCACATAGCAGCCTGGGCTGGTCCAGCCTCAGAGCCTCTGCACATGTTGGTCTCTCTGCTGAAACTGTCTCCTGGATCTCCACAGGATCCTCTTTCAGTATTTCCAGTCCTCTGTTCCAGAGTCATCCCTTCAGAGGGGCTGTCCTCCTAGCCACAGTGTCCACCCAGGCACAATCTGACCACCTACCTGGGTGTATATTAATCTCAGCACTTATTACTACCTGAAACAACAGTATGTGTTTATTTTGAAAGTATATGGGTTTTTTTTTTTTTTTGAGTTGGAGTCTCATTCTGTCGCCCAGACTGGAGTGCAGTGGCCGCTCCCAGCCACCGCAGCCTCGACCTGCTGGGCTCCGGCGATCCTTCCGCCTCAGCCTTCCAAGCAGCTGGAACTACAGGCGTGCGCTACCACTCCCAGCTAATTTTTTGATTTATTGTAGAGATGAGGTCTCGCTTGCCCAGGCGGGTCTCGAACCCGCGGGCTCAGGCAATCCACTCACCTCAGCCTCCCAAGGCGTGGGATTACAGGCTGAGCCACCGAGCCCAGCTTGAAAGTATATGTTTCTTTGGACTTTGTCTCCTTTGCTAGAACATAAGCTTCAGGAAGGCAAGATGTTTCCCTGTTTGTTGCTTTAGTCTCAGCTCTTAGAACGCAACCTGCCACAGAGACTATATCTTCAGAATACCATAAATTCTTTTTTTTTTAGAGATAGGATCTTGTTATGTTGCCCAGACTGGGTTCAGTTCCAATGCCTGGTTCAAGCAGTCCTCCTGCCTCAGCCTCCTTAGTAACTGGGAATACAGACGCTCACCACCATGCCCTACCACAAATTCTTTTTGGTAGTAATTTCACAGTGGTTTTGTCTGATTCATGTTTGCCTCTTGCACTAACCTGTAAGCTGTCAGGATAGGGACAGTATCAGCATTTACTCACTATATCCCAGGACTCAGTAGCCTGCCTGGTACATAGTAGGCACTCAATAAGTGCCAAGTAAATGCACGCATAAGATAATGAATGAATGGAACTGGAACATTGTAAAGCAAGCATAAACATGAGGCTGTGTTGTAAAGACAATGAGCAGACTCGGTCATATAGCCTGCCCATACTTGCTAACATCCAGAGCAGTGGAGCGGAAAATTTAAAGTCTGCCCACCCTGGCTCAATTCTCTCTCTCGCTTTTCTCAAGGATTTTTGGAGGGAGGGGCACGTTCTCCCTCCTCTCTTATTTCTCATAGCCTTTTAGTTCAGGCTCACAAACTCAGTTGTTAGGATTCTCAGCTTGTTTCCAGCAATTAATCATTTCCCAATTCAGTGCTTAGAGTAGCCTCACATAAATACTGCCATCTTCCACAATGGAGCACCATGACATTTCCATCTTACTTGCAGACAGTCCATGAGCTCAACTCATGGTAAATACTGTCCCTGTCTTGTGCCCCTGTGTTCTGTGAAAGAGACTGGGAAGGCACCAGGCAAACGCTGTGCCTGGGTGCAGGTGTCTAGTGTATAATGCTGTAAACTTCACGGCCACGTATTTGAGAAGACAGAAATTAGTTACAGGCATCTCTGAGGAAACAGTCATTCCCAACTCAGGGATATAAAACTTTATAGCACCCAGCTCTCTCGGGGCACAATAACTCACTTTCCGAGGAAATCCATCAAAACTCAGGCACGGTTCATTTCATAACAGCGTTTAGTGTGGTGATTCAAATGATGATAACCCCCAGAATTAGTCTGGGGCCCAAAGAAGTCAGGGAATAGACACCTAAATAGACGAATGAGAACATTAATAGCCATCGTCTGAGCTCCTTCCCTTTTCTGCTAAGACCTTGGTCGATACATTTTGATCTCTCTAAGATTTGTCTCTAGAAAAGCACAGGAAAACTGATGGGAAATGTTGCAGGATAGTCCTCTTAGAATGATTGCTGTGGTTTTTTTCTAGCTTTGCAGTGTAAGATCTTAAAATGAGACCACTAGTACTCTACTTCCCCTCCCAACATGTCCCAGTGGTAATGAGTCAGCACCGACCCATAGAAATGTGAAAATAGTGTGGGGTTAGAAGACTTATTTATTAATCATGCGACATGGGGCAAGACATTTAATCATTCTGAGCCTCAATTTCCTCCTCTATAGAAGCAGAATTATAAATCCTCTGTCATAAAACTCTAAGGAGCACTAAGTGAGATCATCTAGGTTGCTCATGGTGGATTCCCGGTAGACCGTGACTTCCTCCTCTGGGGCACCATCTCCACCAACTGCTTTCCTCAGTGTCAGACTCACCCTAATGGGCTGGCACCGACTCCTGCTCTGACTTGTACATTTCCTTCCATCTTTCTTCTTGTTCTGACTTCAAACTAGATTATAAGCTGTTTGGGGACAGGAAATGCCCCTGCCCTTTCTTCTGTAAATCATGCAACATGTGTCTTGTCCTGGGAACAGAATGAATTCAGGGTTCACTGATGAGGTGGCCTCACAGCTGGAACCCATGGACACACTGTTCTGAGTAGTGGGGGGATAAAGGGCCAAGCTCCACAGGTTGGCCTTTCACACTTTGCGGGCAGAAGGGAAAATCCCAGAAGAGAGAATTCTCAGTTCTCAGGCATCAAGAATGTTCTCTAGTGCCCTGAAAAGGCAGATTTCTTTTCTTTTCTTTTTTTGAATTGGAGTCTAACCCTCTTGCCCAGACTGGAGTACGGTGGCATGCTCAAGGCCGCTGCAGCCTTGACCTGTTGAGCTCAGACAATCTTTCTACCTCAGCCTCTCAAGTAGCTGGAACTACAGGTATGCACCATCACACCCAGCTAATTTTTCTGAATTTATTATAGAGATGAGGTCTCATCAAATTGCCCAGGGTGGTCTTGAACCCGTGGGCTCACGCAATCCTCTCACCTCAGTCTCCCAAAGTGCTGGGATTATAGGCGTGAGCCATTATGCCTGGCCAGGGCAGATTTCTTGCTTTGCTTTATTTTGTTTTTGTTACTAACCTAAATATCATCATAGAATAATAACTCATATATCCATAAGATCTGGTTCTAGATTGAGGTATAGTCATATGCAGGATTGCCAGATTTAAGACTGCAGAAAACCTATTTAAATTTGAATTTCAGATAAACAACAAATCACTTTAGAGTATAAGTACATCATTCAATATTTGAGACATACACTAAAAAATTATTTGTTGTTTGGCTGAAATTCAAGTTTAGTGGACATCTTGTCATTTATCTGGCAACTCTAGTTTGTCAAGAACAACCACACACAACTAAATAGAAAGAAGGAAAAAAAAAACAAAGAAACAAAACTTCCCTCAAAATGAGCTTTCAAATCAAAATCCCAATATTTACAAAGAAATTAAGAGTTAACACAGTCAGCAAAGCAGTTGGACATAAATTAACTCAAGATGAAATGAATTGTATACAACAGTTGAATGAATCTTCAAACACAGTTTCTTTAATGTGTTCTTAGAGAAAAGTAAAGCCGTCCCTTCCATACTGAAAAGAACAAATTATTAAATCAGACAACAATAAAATGTGGATAGTAAGATAAGAAAGAGAAAACATTTGAAACTCAGACATTAACAAAAAATATCATTGAATTTCAAAAATTCAGGACAACAAAAACTTGAGCTCAGACACAGTTAAAGACTTCATAATCTGGAAGACAAAGACAAGGAATTTTCCCAGGACCATATGTATATGTCTATGTGTATAGACACATTATATACTGTACTGTTATATATTGTATATATCTATATGTTTGTGTGTATCTATATAGAAACATATGTGTGTGTACAGTAAGTATCCTATATATGAACCTTCACGTTATGAACTTTCAAAGATGTGAACAGGCATTCTCATGTCCAATCTCCTGTTGCTGATGATCCTTCAGCTCTACCATCTCTTACCTCCTCTCCTTCCTCCATTCAGTAACTCTTCTTGCCTGTTCACAGGATGCCAGTCCCTATAAGCCAGATGTTGCACTGTACTGTACAACTGTAGTTTTTAAGGTATTGTACCATAAGATTTAAAAGGTTTTCTTTATTTTTTGTGTTTATTAATGTATTATTTGTATGAAAAGTATTATTAACCTATTATAGTACTATATAGCTGATTGTGTTAGTTAGGTACCTAGGCTAACTTTGTTGGACTTAATGAGCAAGTTGACTTAACAAGCATACTCTTGGAATGGAACTCATTCATCTGTTGGAGACTTACTGCATGTGTGTAAATATGTGTGTGTGTGTGTGTGTGTGTGTATTTACTTATTTATTTAAAGTGCAGTTAAGAGACAAGAAGGAGCAACCAAGAGAGAAGTTTTAACGCTCATCTAATTCCAGAAAAAGAGAATGAAAGGAATGGCAGAGAATCAATATTTGCAGAGAAAATTGCTGAAACTTTCCCAGAATTTGATAAACACACAAGTCTTTAAAGGGAAAGTGCATTCTAAGTATCTAGCAAAGTAAATAAAAATAAATCCACTCACAGATCCATTAAAAACACCAAGGATCATGGAGAAAAATCTTTAAAATTATCAACAGCAATATAGAAGCATTAGACGAACAGCAGACCTCTGGTACACAATAAGACATGCCAAAGGACAATAGAACATCACCTCAAAGTGTGAAGGAAAAAATAAATGTTAACCTAGATTGAGTTTTGCTGTCAGCACAAAAGACCTAGTAACAGAGGTTCCTCTCATATCAAAGGGTGTAGAAGAGTTGACCCATGGAGGCACAGGCATCTGCACCCCATGGGTCCCAGCTCCTGGGTGCTACTTAGTCTTCCTCACTGTGCAGTTTCTCTCTTCACTGTCTCGAGAAGGCATTTGTGTTCAAGAAAAGAAAGGACGAAAGTGCGACCCTCCTAGCTGAGTCAGCTCCCTACAGGAAGGTTTCCCCAAACTCAGTGTTTTCTGCTCACATCTCATTGGCCACTCATGGCTACAAGAGAGTCTGAAAAATGTAGTCTTTCTGCTAAGCATGTGATGGCCCAAAACAAAACCAGTGTCTAGTTGTGTTTCTAAGGAAGAAGGAGAACAAGTTTATGGGGTGGGTAGCTCACGATGCCCGCCACAATTACTACTTAAGAATGGGACAAAGTAAAAACAATTTTACAGATAAAAAATGCTAAAAGGATTTAACATCCACAAACCGTCACTAAAAGCACTAGCAAGAACGTACTTTACTTAGAAATAAAATAAAACCAGAAGGACGATCACAAGAAATGATGGAGAAAACAGAAATTTACAAAACATGGCAGTAAATGCAATTTACTATAAAAAGTTTTTTTTGGGGGGGGGTAAAACTGAAACTCCAAATAAAAATTATAAAATAGTGGAAGTATTTAATGTGACAAGATGTCAAAATTTGGTAAGGCTGGTCATGAGTATATAGATTTCATATTATTCTTTATACTTTCTTTAAATGTAGAAAATTTCATAATTTGAAAAATAAAGAAAGGCAATACTTACACAGAAGCTTAAAACTTCTATACATCAAAAGATGCTAAAAACAAAACTAAAAGACAGGAGAGAAAGACCAGTAGGAAAACTCTTGCTAAATATGCAACAGAAAAAAATCAATATCTGGAACAGAGTTATTATACATCAATAAATAAAAGCCAAAACCCAATGGAGAAGAATAAAGGGATATAAATGAAATTTTATAGAAGAAATACAAATGGCTAATAAATATTTTTAAAATTCTCAACCTTGTAATCAGGAACATTCAATCTAAACCAAGAAGCAGGAGTCTTTTATTTTTTCCCCCATTAGAGAAGTAACAGGTTAGGAAATTGAAAATATCCAGCATTATCAAGAAAGTGGGGAATGGCTACTCTTGAGTCCTTGGAGGACACATCATTTGGCAAAACTTACTTGGTTTACAATTTGGTGGTAGTTAAAATGT
Organism: Tarsius wallacei; assembly: GCA_963574415.1. Classification (NCBI taxonomy): domain Eukaryota; kingdom Metazoa; phylum Chordata; class Mammalia; order Primates; family Tarsiidae; genus Tarsius; species Tarsius wallacei. The sequence goes on along the minus strand of CAUYQG010125470.1, from coordinate 41,183 downwards.
TTAAATATCCATACTGTTAGGCCCATAATTATACTTCTAGGAAACCAGTGACAAAAATCATCGCATGTGTGCAAATAAATATATGAGTAAGGGTAATAATTGAAGTATTTAATATAATCACAAAAATTGGGACTAATTTAAATACCCATAATAGGAGAGGAGATAAATACTGGTATAGCTATACTACACAATATCGTGGTGCTGTTTCTTAAAATGGAGCAGACCTCTGGAAAGGAACGTATTTTTAAGCATACAAGGCAAACAATACAACATGATCACATGTAATCCCCTTAGGCATTCAGAGTATGCACTGTGTTTAGAAAAAAAGACTGGAGGAACATAGAAAATAATAACAAGCGGCAGACACCAAGGAAGAGTGTGGGAAAGTCAGTCTATATTTCTCCATACAGTTGAACCATTTAAAACAGGGGTCCCCGATCCCCAGTATCAGTCTGCAGCCTGTTAGGAAATGGGTCACAGAGCAGGAGGCTAGTGGCAGATGAGCAGAGCTCCCTGTACTGTCAGAGCAGCAGTGGCATTAGATTCTCACAGGAACACGGAACCCAATTGTGAACTGCGTGAACCCAATTGTGAACCAGTCCCTGAAGCCAAAAGTTGGGATCTAGGTGGCGCACTTCCTATGAGAATCTAATGCTTGGTGATCCTCCCCCACAAAACCAGTCCCTGAAGCCAAAAGTTGGGGGATTGCTGGTTTAAGATGGTATTCACATCACAAGGTCTCACTTGTATGTGGAACCCAAAGCAGTTGAACTCATAGAAGTAGAAAATAGAATGGTGGTCACCAGGGGTCGAGGGGGATGAGAAGAAATTGGTCAAAGGAAACAAAGTTTCAGTTAGAAGGAGGAATAAGTTCAAGAGATGTGTTGCAAAACACAGCAACTATAATTGATAACAATGTATTGTATTCTTTAAAATGGTTAAAAGAGTAGATATTAATTGTTCTCATTACTAAAAAGGATGAGTCTGTGAGGTAATGCATGTTTTAAATTGTTCGATTTAGCCACTCCACAATGGCTAACACCATATAGTACATAATAAATAAATGTATTTTTTAATTTGTCAATCCAAAAATAAATTAAAACTTCTAGGTCAGTTGCGGTGGCTCACACCTAGGCCACAGAGCGGTGAGCAGCTCACCCAAGGTCACAGAGCTGGACAGTAGGGAAGACGCTGCCTCAGCAGACTGGCTCTGGAGTCTGCTCTCAGCCATCACCATGCCAGCACTTTGGAAGGCTAAGGCAAAAGGATTGCTTGAGGCAAGGACTTCAAAACCAGCTTGAGCAACATAGTGAGACCTTGTCTCTATGTTAAAATTTAAATTTAAAAAAAAATTACACTTTAAAAACATATCTAAAAGGCAAGAAAGAGAGCTAATAGAATAGTTCTGGAAGGAGTTTGGGCAACATTGCTAGGCATCATTTTTCTCATCTATAACGTAAGGATGATTGCACCTGGCTGTGCTCGCTCTATGGGGCCGTGGGGTTCAGACGAACATGCCGAATGGGCAATGAGACATGTTGGGGAGAAAGGAGACCATACGCAGAAGTAACGTGCCATCGTGGAATGGGGGCCCCGTGTTTTATGTACATTCCTTATATGAAATGGCTGTTAACTCCTTCTTATCTTGATGCTAAAACCAGTCCTGTAAGTCATAGCGCTAGTGCTGAAACCCAAGCATTCACACCTCTCCAGAGACCCCAGGGCCCCTGTGTCTTGTAAGAAGCGGCACCTGTGATGGCTGAGGGTGACACTCAGAACCAGACCGCCAAGGTTGCGTCTCCACCTACCTCTCTCCTGCTCTGTAACCCTGGGCGAGCCCCTCACTGCTGCTTCTCAGTATTCTCTTTTTAAAATGACTGTAACAGTACCTATTGCAAATAGTCATTGTGAGGATTAAATGAGTTGATAACTGTGAAACACACCTGCACCTGGCATAGTGAATGGTGGGTAAGTGTTGGCTGCTATTATTATTTATATATTTGCTTCAATATCATTATATAATGCATAATTGTTATATATTTTATAATTATTCTTATATATTCACTTCAATCACTGGGTTGACCAATGGGAAAGAGAATCATTTTCCAGGCTCTTTTACATTTGGATTGAGTGAGGAGAGAATTCAGTATAGGCCTCTTCCCTCCCTTCCAAATACTGTTTGCTTGTTTGTTTGTTTGTTTTTGAGTTGGGGTCTCACTGTTGCCCAGGCTGGTGGGTGGTAGCACATTCATGACAGTCACAGCTCACAGCAGCCTTGACCTCCTGGGCTCAGGTGACTCTTCCACCTCTGCCTCCTGAATATCTGGGACTACAGGCATGCACCCCAACTCCTGGCTAATTTTGTGATATTTTGTGGAGACAAAGTCTGGCTGTATTGTTCAGGCTGGTCTCAAAGCAATCCTCCCGCCTCAGCCTCCCAAAGTGCTGGGAATACAGGTGTGAGCATAATAATAATAATACTTCGTATACAAGAAAGAAAGAAAAAAACCCTTATTATCTTCTGAGCCTCCAGTTCTTGAGGAAACTCCACCACATACTCCCTGCACGTGGCAGTTCACACCCCAGGCCTGCCCAGCACAGGTTTTCTCCCCCCATAGCTCTGCCCTTGAGGTCACCGAGATCCTCTCTATTGGTTCAGCATTCTTGAATCCAGCCTGCCAAACTAGGAACCAGAGTTTCAGTTTTTTAGCCAATGGATGGGTCAGAGGATGGCAAAAGCCACAGACCCACTTCAAAGCTTCATTTTAGGGCTGGGCTTGATGGCTCATGCCTGTAATCCCAGCACCTTGGATGACCAAGGCAGGAGGATCGTTTGAGACCAGAATTTTGAGACCAGCCTGGGCAACATAGCAAGACCCCATTTTTACAAAAAATCAAATTAAATTTAAAATTAGCCCAGCATAGCAGTGCACACCTGTAGTTTCAGCTACTTCAGAGGCTGAGATGGGAGGACCATTTGAGCCCAGGACTCGGAGGCTACAGTAAGTTATGATTGCGCTACTGCACTCCAGCCTGGGTGACAGAGCCAGACTCTTGTCTCTAAAGATGAAAATAAAAATAAAATTTTAAAACTACATTTTGAGAAACACCATGGAGATCTGTGCTTCCTTCTTAACTTGTGCAGCTTCCCAAGACCCAGAAAGCCTGTGCCTCTGACAGGCACAGAGGGTCAGGTTGGGGGCAGCGGACGTTCTCTCCCAGGACAGGCTGAATCTACCATCCCACTGCCAACCTCTCCCATCCTCCCAAAGTTCACAGCACAGGCACACCTGCCCCTCACTCACTCAGGTGGGTAGAGGGAGGCCGGGTAGAAGGACAGGCAAGGGTACAGGCTTCCACGGCCGGGCAGCACAGGAAGCAAGGGCTGTGCGATCCAGGGGCCACGTCAGGGCTGGGACAGCACTGTCTGGTTATACCAGGCCTTGTGAAAACAGGGGTCGTCCCTGCCCTCTACATCCCATGCCCGGCCTGGGGCCCAGGGTCCCCAGATGGTGCTCGGGAAGCACTGAAGACAAAAGGGCCAAAGGCGGAGAGGAGGGAGGAATAAAAGAAAAGCCACGGACAAAAAGAGCCTCAGGAAGTGGCAGTTCCTAATGCCAGGAGGTTGCTGCTTTATTCTCAGGGGCGAAGAGAGCAGTCCCTGATTCTTGACATGCATGGATCCCTTGCAAACTGAAGGATGACTTGGGATGTGGAAAGCAGTGCTCTCCTGGGGGTGTGACCACAGCCTCCCCTTTTACTCAAGGAGCTAATGTTACACTCATTTAAAAAGGAGAGCATCGAGCCACAGAGTGGTGAGCAGTCACCCAAGATCACAGAGCTGAACAGTAGGGAGAACGCTGCCTCAGCAGACTGGCTCTGGAGTCTGTGCACTCAGCCATCACGATGCCACATCTCAAAAGATGTGCAGGAGTTCGAGACCAGCTTGGGCAACATAGTGAGACCTCATCTCTACAAAAATTAGAAAATTAACCAGGCATGATGGCATGCACCTGTAGTCCCAGCTACTTGGGAGGCTGAGGCAGAAGAATCACCTGAGCCCAGAAAGTCAAGGCTGCAGTGAGTCGTGATCATGCCACTACACTCCAGCTTAGGTGATAGAGTGAGACTCTGACTCAAAAAAAAAAAAAATTGCTGGACTCTGGGGTTGTGGAAAAGGCATGGAGGCAGGATTGCTTTGGGCAAGTTGCCTAAATTTGTTGAGCCACAATCTCTCCCTTTGAAAGACAGGCTCATCATGTACTCCAGTGTAAGATGGATTGCATTGCCTTAGACAAGGTAGAGGTTTATTATCTTCTCATGTAGAGAAAATCAAGAGGGACTATTCTAAGGTTCTATGACAGCTCTATAGTCACTGAAGACTGCAGGCCTTTTCTGTGTGTCTGTTTCATCATCCTTGCCATGTGGCTTTCAACCTCAAGTACACCTCACCATCCAAGATGGCTTCTATGGCACCAGTCATCACATCTGAATTCTGGGTAAGAAGGGATGGGCAAAGAGGCATACTCTTAGCTGAGAGAATACTTGGCTAAGAGAATTGAAGAATTCTGAGATTTCCTTCCACCATTTCACAACACTTGATTCCATCTCGTTGACCATCCCTAGCTGTAAGGAAGGCCAGGAAATGTCTTTTAGTTTAGCATTCTGCCTCCTGGAATAAGATGGGGAGTCTGTTAGAAACAAAGAAGATGAGAATGGATACTGAGTAGATAGTTCCCGCTGCAGAGCCTCAGAGAGCTATTAAAGAACTATAAGAAATAATGTTTGCCAAGATGCACTTTATACACTCATTCTCCCTCACAACAATCCTTTTAAGTGGAAACTGAGGTGTAGACAGGCATTCAAGTTCAATAGTTGTTAACTAGCAGAGCTGGGATTCCTCCTCATGCCTGTCTATATTTCCCGTCTTCCAGCAGCAGAGGTAAAGAGCAGTGAAGAGGAAAGCTCTTCCTGGGAGGTCTGCAGTGCACCTGCTGGGGGGATGTAGGCAATCAAATGCACATGGCCGCCTGCCCATCCTGCTGGGCCTGGATATGGGCAGGGGGGATTCTCTAGCAGAGCCAAAGGCTTGGACTGCTCCCCACTGTTTGTAGAGCCCGGGCGGCCCTGAATGGCCCCAGTCTTGTGCGCCTGGCCATGCTGTCTTTTTTATGATTATGAATGCTTTTAATTTTGCCTTTTACCAAGGGCCTTGGGACCTGAGGCCTTCAGGCATGAGTGCCTATAAATTGCACCTTATTACATTATTAATTGCCGTGTTATCTGGAGTCAAATAACTGACTAATGCTTTGGCAAGCAAAGCTGTGAAATCGAAGTCTTCCCTATTCACTTTCTCCCTGCTCCTCCCACACACAGAGGGAAGCAAGGGGTCCCACACTCAAGTGTGTTTAAGCTCTTTAGAAGAAAGAATTATCTGTGACAGTGAGGAGCCTGCTGCCCAGAGAGTTTGGGAAACACAGATGCATTATGAGGCAGGAGTTAATCCACTGGGGTTGGCACAGTGGCTCATGCCTGTAATCCCAGTGCTTTGGGAGGCCAAGGTAGGAGGATTGCATGAGGCCAGGAGTTTGAGACCAGATGGGGCAACATTGCCAGACCCTGTCTCTACAAAAAAAAAATTATCCAGGTACAGTGGCACACACCTGTAGTCCCAGCTACTCGGGAAACTGAGATGAGAGGATTGCTTGAGCCCAGGAGCTCGAGGCTATGATTGTGCCACTGCTCTCCAGCCTGGGCAACACAGAGAGACCCTGACTCTAATAAATCAATGAATAAGTTACCCCACTGGAAACAAAATGATGGAAACAGACATCCTGCCCTGTGTCTGAAATCCAAGGTAAGGTGGAGATGGGACCAGGAGGGAGGAACCAGCCTGAGGTCTGGATGTGGCTGACCCAGCAGACGGGAAGTGAGAGGGTAGGTGTAAGTTTTATGGAGACTCTGGTGTCCCTTGCAGGAGCTACTGGTGGAACTCAAGTGGACGGGAGCGTCCAGGAAAGAGAAAGCGGCACTTGGGGCTGAAAGACAAGATTTGCGGGGGGAGCAAGCAGAAAGTGCCTTGGATCCTGTCAGGACCCTGATAGGTCTGGAGAATGAACCCTTTGGAGGGACTGAGACAGGATTGAGTTGGGCCAGCGAGGCTTCAGCGATGCTACATTCCTGCTCTTGGCTGGGAGTCTGTGACCTGTCCCCAAGATTCCCTTGACCCATTACTACCTGCTCTCCAAATAGCACCTCAAGGATGGTGCTCAAGGTCCTCAGTTCAGAGGAGGAAAGTGAGGTACAGCCCAGGCCTGCGCCATGGAAGTAGCTCTTTCTGCTGCTTGGCTCCCCACCCCATGAATGGGACCCCCAACCTGTGAGGGCGTCCCTCTGGCTCAAGGCCATCCCAGAGGATTTTCTGTGGGCATTTATGACACTCAAGATAATGGGATTTCAGGGCTGCTGCTGAGGGCAGACTGTAAGGTTCTGGGACTTCCTTAAGTTGCCAAGCTTCTCCAGGCCCCGCAGACACCCAGGCCCCTGCCCTAAGAATGGTGGGACTGGCCGGCCCAGGGGGAGTCCCAGTGGGATCTCACAGGGAAGCGAACCCTGATCTACTCTGTGGGTGAGATCCCCACCTGCAGAGCTGCTGTGAGGACTCGGAACTTCCCCAAAGTCCCCTGTACGTCTTCTGACGCAGAAGAGCTACTGAGCACATGTGAGCTGTGCTTCTCACTCAAGATTCCTCAGGGGCTGGAAACTGGTTTGGCTGGGAGAGGTGGAGAGAAGAAGCAAGTCCAAGGAGGAGGGGTCCTCACATCCTCTGCTGGTGGCTCCAGGGATGTGGGCCTTCACTCTCGGGGAAGGGCTGGCATCCCCATCCTTCCAGCTTAGACTGGAGCCACCCACAGGCCTCTGAGGGAAGGAGCTCATTATAAGGGGTCTGAGCTGGGACAGATCCAGGTGCGCCAGTCCCCGGCATATGCAAGGCAGATGCACTGGGGCAAGTTGCTCACCTCTGCTGAACTCTTGTCTCCTTGGCTGTAAAGAGGGCTTCCTCATACATCCCTCCTGAAGGCCAGCTGTCCCAGGAGGCCACCCAGCCAGGACCAGACAGTGCCAGGGTTCAGGGGACCCCCACGAAGTTGGCTCCCAGAGCCTCTGCTGGATAAAGGATGATGCTGAGCAGCCAAGACATTGTTCTTCCTTGGGTGCAGATAAGCTCACAGGAAAACCACCCAGATGATGCCACCTCCTGTGGGCTTCTCACCCCAATGCCAGGAAGCATGGCTGCATCATCAGATGGGAGCTCCCCGACCTCACAGCCCCTTTTGAACACAAAAACGGGCAGATTCTTGGGTCCAGAAGAGGAGTCACAGTTCTAGAAAGAGTGAAGACTTGGGTTTCTCATGACCAGCCCTCACCACAAATCCAGACTCAGTCTGCAGCTTGCTTAGTCTTTCTTTTCCGCATATTTGTGAACTTGAATATCCACACAGATTCCACCTCACACAAGTTGAGCACACACTTTAAAACTGTCTGAAAGGATAGGCGAGATGGTTTATGCTTGTAAGCCCAGCACTTTGGGAGGCCAAAGTAGAAGGATCTCCTGAGCCCCAGAGGCTGAGGCTACAGTGAGACATGATTGTGCCACTGCACTCTGCCTGGACAACAGAGTGAGACCCCAACTCGAAAACAAAACAAAACAACAACAACAAAAATGTCTGAAATCTGCACTTGAGGTTGATGAAAAGCAGGGAAACTTTGGGTGGAAAGTAAGGACTTGGCGTCTTTCCTAGAGCATTTTACTATGGGAAAAAAATCCCTACTTGTCAATTTGCTATGAGGATCAAGTTGCATACACACACAAAAAAAATTCTTTGCACGGTGCCTGATGCAGGAATAGCTGCTTAACAGATGTTCGTTCCACATTACTTCACTGGGACCCTTCCCAAACCTACCCACATATAACCAGCACTGTCCAACTCCAAAAAACGTCATTTCCATAGACAGTGATGTGCATGGCCGCTCCTGGAGTTGGGCAGTGCACATCCTGCACCACCATGCATGGTGGGCCTGCTGAGGGCCTTACTTGGAGCAGACACAAATTACTCCGGGGTGTATCCCTTCTGCCTTGGACTCTTAGCTGACCTTCCTACCCTTTCACTTTCTCTGTTTTGCTGATGTTAAGCTGCCCCATGGATGGATAGCCTATGTGGGGTAGCCAGCCAGGAAGGCAGCGTGGGCAAACAAGACAGTCTGCTTCCTTCCCTCTCTCACTCAAGGTTGACCTAAACCTTTGGTCTCTTACCAATTTTTAGATCCAGTGACTGATTTCTGCCCTGGGCCCCAGCTTTGGGAGTTCTGGCCTGGGTGTGTGGGGACCTGGTAGGGCTGAAGTGACCACCAGGTAACAAAAAGATACTGAGGGATCACCGGGTCCTTTACTCTCAGCAAAGCCTGAGCGAGAAGCACTGGGAAGCAGCCGCCATTGCTGTTTTGGTTTGAGTGTTGGTGAGTCTCAATCCCTAAGTCATGTATTGGGCTGGCCTGCAAGGCAAGGGCAGAGCCCGGCTCTCAAGGCTGCTCAGGCTCCTGGTGCACTAATGACGCTCGACAGACACCGAATCCTTGCCATTTCCAGACAAGCTGTGTTGCTCCATCCTAGACTCTTGGGAAACACCCCCTCACTCCTGGGCTGTGCGTGGCGAGTTCACCCTGACTGCAGCCATCTCAGCTGAACACGGCCTGCCCTCATCACCCCCAGCTCTTCCTGGCCATCTGTCTCCTCCCTGCTTCATCTGGGGAGACCGAGGCAGGCTGCCAGAGCCCTCTGGGAAGCTGGCCACACAGTGCGGCGGGCCCTGACGCATGCTGCTTAAATCCACATTGCTTTTTGGTAAGGGCTTTATGCAGCAGCTCAAATTATGCCAGCTGGTGACAGCACTAACACGCAAAAGCCACCTTCTTAATTTTATAGAGTTCCTGGGCTTCTTCAGATGGTGCCTGCCAAGTAGCAAAAAATGGCAGCTTTTCACTAAAAAGGGTTTTACACAATGTACAGGATGAAACGGACTCACAGCCAGATCTGAATCCTTTCTACTCTGCTTCAATTCTTTTTCTTAAAACAGATTTTGGAGCTTTAAAAAAAATTGCATTGTTGTTATTATTTTAATTATGGAATAATTCAGACACACCAAAAGAAATAGCAAATAATATAATGAACAACCCTGCGTCTACCACCCAAATGAAAAATGAAATACTGGGTCAAGCCCAGTGGCTCATGCCTGTAATCCCACCATTTTGGGAGGCTGTGGTGGGAGGATCGCTTGAGCCTAGGATTTGAAGACCATCCTAGGCAAAATAGCAAGACCTCATCTCTGCAAGAAATAAAAATAAACTTGAAAAATGGAATAGTAACAAATGTGTTAACAATGACCAGTGTAAGCCAGCCCCACCCTCCTTTCCTGTCCCCAGCTATAGCCCCATCCTCAGTTTGTCTTTACTAGCCCATGTGTCTTCATACTTCACACTGTTTTGTTAAACTTTTTACCTTAAGATGATTGTAGATTCATAAGCAGTTGTAAGAAATAACACCAACAGGCCTCGTATCCTTCACCCAGTTCGCTCTGGTGGTAATATCTTGCACAACTGTCATGCAATATCACAATTAGAAGACTGTCATCAACACAACCCACTGACCTTGTTCAGGTTTTACCAGTGTTTACATGCACTTGGGTGTGTGTGTGTGTGTGTGTGTGTGTGTGTGTGTGTGTCTTTAGTTCTGTGCAATTTTATCTGCTATGTATACTGGTGTGACCACACAGCCAGGATGCAGAGCAGTCCCACCACAAGGGACCCTTGTACAGCCACTGCTGCCTTCTTTTCTCTTCCCCTCTCTAGCCCATGGCAACAACCAGTCTGTTCTCCAATCTTGCCATCCCAAGTTATACAAATAGAACAATACAGTGTGTGATCTTTTGAGACTGGCATTTTTTTACTTGGCATAATATTCTTGAGGTCCACCTCACTTGGTGCATGTGTCAAGCATTTGTTCCTTTTTTATGGCTGAGTAGTATTCCACTGTATGGGCATACCATGGTTTGCTTAACCATTTGCCTGTTGAAAGACATTTGAGTTGTTTCCAGTGAGGAGCTATTACAAAAAAAGAAACTACTATGGACATTTGTGTGGAGGTTTTTATACGAATGTAAATTTTCATTCCTCTGGTGTGAATGGCCAAGATGGCAGTGCTGGGTTGTGTGGTAATTTATTATTAACCTATTATTTTTTAAATATGGCACTTATTCAGTCCTTATAAACATAAAAAGGCGCCATATTGTGTGTTCTTCCGCAACTCACCTCCCTTTAAGTTCCCTGCATCTCATTCATGTTGATGTATGTAGCTCTGGCTTATTTATTAGTGTTGTAAAATAGTACTGTATAGTATGAATAGACTATAATTTATTTGTCCATTCCTATTTTGATTCTGGAAGGCATAAAATCTTGAAAGGGAATGGGTTTGGTAGGTGAGAAAGTAATTTATCTTCCTGGTTTTAGAATAGGATCATATGGAAAAAGCCTTGACTACTCAGAAAAACAAGACTTGGTAGTTTAGCCTCAGCTCTTCCCACTGGACTACCTTGTTAAAGCACTTAGCCAATTTTTTTTTTTTTTTTGAGGTGGAGTCTCACTCTTGCCCAGGCTGGAATGCAGTGACACACTTACGGCCACTCCAGTGCCAACCTGCTGGGCTCCGACAATCCTTCTGCCTCAGCCTTCCAAGTAGCTGGAAATACAGGAGCATGCTACCACATCCAGCTAATTTTTATTTATTGATTTATTGATTTATTGTAGAGACGAGGTCTCGCCAAGTTGCCTGGGCTGGTCTCGAACCTGCAGGCTCAGGCAATCCACTCACCTCGGCCTCCCAAAGTGCTGGGATTATAGTTGAACCCCTGAGCCCAGCCAGCACTTAACCTTACTAAACTCAACTTGCTCATAGGTAAAACAGGAATCTGAATAACAACAGCAATAATAGTAATAATACTTGTGGGAATTGAATGAAAATGTAGTAAGTGAGCTAAACTAAACTAAAACATGCTAAGTGGCAATGGCATTTGTTAACTGGTAATTATAATTAAATACCCATTTTCACCAATGAAATATACAGTCTGAATTTTTCAAGGAAAATCCAATTTCAAATAATCTTCACCATTGTCCCCTTTGTCACACCTGTCCTACTTTGGGGATAAGAAAATACCATGAGTACACAGGGTCAGGGTAACCGTGGGGGTCCTAATTCTGATCCCCCCCTTTAAGGTGGAGATGGTTATCCTGTCTTCCAGATGAGGAAACCGAGGCTCAGATGCTGAGGGACTGGCCACACAGGAGGCAGATCCCACTGCCTTTCATCTGGATCCACCAGCCACGTCCTGCCCACTTCCTCGATGATCGCTGGGCAGCCACACTCAGCGTCCAGGCAGAGGGTGTGGAGGGCGGGCTCCAGTCCTGCCCCTGGGGTGGCAGGAGGCTGTTCCCTAGAGACCACCCTCCCCCCATCACCCCCCAGTCTCTAGAGCCCCTCCCATCCACTCCAGTCCCCAAGAGGGGAAAGGCTGGACCAGCTGGGTGACAAAAGCTCAAGCATAGTGCCACACTTGGGGAGGAGAGAGCAGCCAGGAGAAGCTGCATTAGACAGAAATACACACATCTTTAAATATCCGCCGCTGGGTTGCTGGGCTAAGCAACAACCCAGGGTGACATGACAACAGTCTCCAAATATTTAAAACGTGTGAGTCCTCAGAAAGGAGAATTTTTTTAGCCTAGAATGAGGAGCGGGAGGAGGCAGGAGTGGAGCGATGGTGCAAGACTCAGGGTGAGGAGGAGCCTAGAAGTCAGACCCGGAGCCATTTACCCTTGCTTTGCCTCAGTTTCTCCTCCTGTAAAGTGAGGGGGTTGAACTGGAGGTATGGATGCTTTCTCAGATCCTAAGATGCAATCCAGCTTTGGCATGATCTTGCGGGGGGAGGATAAATAAACCTTTTACAGGCAGGTGTGGTGGCCTGTGATCCCCAGGCTTTGAGAGGCTGAAGTGGGAGGATCACTTGAAGCCATGAGTTCAAGACCAGCCTGGGCAACATAGTGAGACCCCCCCATCTTCACAAAAAAAAATTTTTTAATAGCCAGGTGTGGTAATGCATGCCTGTAGACCCAGCTACTTGGGAGGCTTAGGTGAGAGGATCCCTTAGACCCAGCAGATTGAGACTGCAGTGAGTCATGATCACACCACTGGATTCCTGTCTAGGTCAAAACAAAACAAAACAAGCAAACAAAAAGCTTTTGCCTCTGACAGCAAGGTGCTGCCTGTTGCCTGGAGGAGGCAGAGAAAGGAGCAGTCCCAGAGGAACTCACAGCACTGTGCTGAGAATGGGCACTGTGTCCTGCTGTTTTTCAGCTCTCTGAGGGCCTCTGGCCCTGCCCCATAGTCTGCTCTAGGTGGAGGTTTGGGGAAGGTGGGCTGAGGACACTCAACCCTAGCAATGGTAGGATGGGCGCAGTGGGCCCCTGACAGCCTGCCATCCTGTCCTGAAGAGGGCACAGCCTACAGCCCAGTTTTTCAGCATGAGACCCGCCAAGCTGCCGGGTCTGGGCCCCACCCAGGGGTCTGCACAGAGAACTTCCAACACGGACTTAAACAAGCACCCGAGTGAGTCATGGGGGATCAAGCTTGAGAACTGTGGGTCACCGGAGAGACCCCCTAGAGTGGAAAAGCCAAAATTCCCACCTGAGATGATTGCTCCACCTTTCAGGGCCTCAGCTTCTCATCTGTAGCATGAATAGCAATATCTTAATGCCCACCTCTCGTGGGGGGCATGAGGACAAATGTAAGACCTTTCCAGGATGGGACAGCTCATAAAAGCTGAAACAGCAGGTCCAGGCATGAAGGAAGACGTGCTCTCTAGCCCTCCTCACCAGACCCTTTCTCTCCTCTCTTCATTTTTCTTATATTTTTTGTTGAGACAGGGTGTCACTGTGTTGCTCAGGCTGGTCTAAAAATCCTGGCCACAGTGGTCCTATCCTCCCGCCCTGGCCTTCTAAAGCTCTGGCATTACAGGCATGAGCCACACCACGCCACTCTTCACTTTTTTTCCAACAGTTTATTAAAATATAATTTACTCATTTAAAACATACAATCAAATGGTTTGGGGCATATTACATTGTTGGTTTTTAAAAATTGTGGTAAAAGCTATATAACAAAATTTTCTATTTTAATCATTTTGTAGTATACAACTCAATGACCTTAATCCTATTCACAATGTTATACAGCCAACACCACTGTCTATGATAAAAGTTTTTCCCCATCCCAAACAGAAACTCTGTGCCCAGTAAGTCATAACTCCCTCCCTCCCTTGGAGACCTCCAATCCACTTTCTGTATCTATGAATTTGCCTTCTCTAGATATTTTGTATATGTGGAACTACACAATAGTTGTCATTTTGTCTCTGGCTTATTCACTTAGCATAATGATTTCAGTGTCCATCCATGTTGTAACATGCGTCAGTACTCATTTTGTTTTCTGGCAGGACTTTTCATTTTCATTGAATGAAATACTTTTCCAATTGAGTGTGGTGGCTTCCACCTGTAATCCCAACACTTTGGGAAGCCCAAGGGGGGAGGATTGTTTGAGCCCAGGAGTTTAAGGCCAGCTTGGACAACATAGAGAGAGCTTGTCTCCACAAAACATAAAAAGAAAAATTAACCAAGAGTGGTGGTGAGCACCTGTAGCACCAGCTTCTTGAGAGGCTGCGAGGGAAGGATCACCTGAGCCCAGAAGCTCAAGGCTGCAGTGAGCCATAATGTGCCACTGCACTCCAGCCTGGGTGACAAAGTGAGATTTCCAACTTAAAACAAAAACAAAAAAACAAACTTTCCTTTGCCATCATATACAGTTACAAATACTAATTCCTGTCATCCTCACTGACAACCCTGGAATCCTAGTAATCTTAGGATCTCCCTTTGAGAGGATGAGGCACAGAGAAGTCAATTACCTTGTCCAAAGTCACCGTCTGGGGGAGTCAGGACTGCAGTCAAGGCTGGAGGCTGAGCCCAAGCACTGTGCATCCCCCCTTCCTCTCTGCTAGGCCCCTTCTCCCCCCATCCTCCCACCCCCACTTGTCCTCCAGAGTGTCCTTTTTTATTTTATTTTTAAAGCAAGATTTATTGAAAGGACAGAAAAGCTCCCAGAATGGGAGGGGACACAAGGGGGTTGCCCAAGTGCCCTTTTTTAGCCTGGCAGCTTCCCTGGGGTCCCCAGCGGCCTCGAGGAATCTTCACCTTCCTCCTGTCTGGGCTCTGGGTGCCCCTGCGGGCACCTCCTCAGGCTCTTTCTCAGGGCTTTTGGGATCCAAGCACCTGGAGTGCTTTGCTGTCCTGACCTACTGAACTGCTATCCTCGAAGCCCGAACAGAGGGGGGCCCCACCCCACCACCACAGGAACCCAGGAGAGGCCTGTGGTCATGGTGGGGGGGTACACCCTGCTGTCTGTCTTTCAAGTCATGACCCCAGTCACTCTTCCTGGGCTGGGCCAAACCCCTTCTGGCATACACTCCTGTTTGCTCAGGGGAGATGCAGTCGGGGTGCCTTTCTAAAGAGCTCCTGGTAGAAAAGGTCTAAGTGGATTCATCACCATTTCTGGAAAAGTAAAAAAGAGGTCCTGCCCCACCCCGAGTCATGAAGACTGAGCACCCCACACCTCTTCCTCGGGTCCTCCTCCTCTCCCTCATTCCCAGGTCCAGTCAGATAGGGCCCATGGTGCCTGCCCCCCGTCCCCAGCGTCACCCCTCACATAGTGCTTCCACATGTCACAGCCCACAAACACTTCTCCTCTTGGGACTCAGAAGGGCTCTGATACCAGGCTGGTGACATGAAACTTCTCCTCTGTAAGTTCCATTTCAGCAAGGACTGGCCAGCTCCCTGCAACCAGGCAAGTTAACACCTTTGCAGTGAGAGGCATGAATATTCACACTAAGCGGGATAAATAAAAGTCTATAAATAGCCTCGTTCAGGGCAGGCTTTGCCTCCAAATGAGTTGCATAAGGATCTGGTTTCCAGTTTAGCATGTCAGACCTGGGGACAAGAGAGTCAGGGTCAGATTCAGTCAACCCTGTCCTGCCCTCATGCCTGGGCTGTCACCACTCACTTTCTAGCTGTCATCTGCCTTCTCCAGTCAAGGTGGGCCCGGAAGCCCACTCCCCTGCTCAGGCTGCCCCGGAGGAGAGTGCCACATTCCCCCTTCCACCTTCCCATCCACTCCCGCGTTCCAAGCAACTGTCAACTGAACAGGCCTTGGGCACAAAACCCACAATACTCTTCTCCTGTTACCTGAGGGTTCATATGAGGGTGGGAGTGGCATATAGGGCCATTGGCTGAGATGGAGGAACTCCTGAAAGAGCCCGAGGAAGGTGCCTTGCACACTGGGTGGGTAGGGCAGGACTGCTCTGTCTGGGTGGTCTCCATGCAGAAGGCCCCAGGAGGAGCACTTTTACCAGGATGCCTGAGTCAGAGGAGCACTTTTCACCAAGATGCCTTAGTCACACAGCACAGGCAAGCTGCCTCGGGGCCCAGGACACAAGGAGCAACCAGAATGGGGAAAAGGGCAGAGCCAAGCTTTTGTGCAAATAAAAATGCGTGTGTGCAAAGTACAAGTCTTTCCCTCCAGGCAGGCAAGGCCATGAGGCCCACGGCTTAGCTTGTAGTTCAGCCCTTCTCCCCACTCCCTGGGCAGATCACAGATGCACAATAGTACACTGTGGCCCCGGGGAGAGAGAGGGCCTTGCCTGTAGGACTTTAGGAAGGGTGTGCTGCGTGCAGGCCCATGGGAGGTGGCAGGTCCTGGAGCATCTCTCTCGGGTGGGCCATAGGAAGCACACCTTTAAATGGCTTTGAGGGCTGCTGGCATGGGGAATCCTAGATACTGGTGGTGAGTCTCCCAGAAGTACTGGTGGGATGCACGTTGCAGGTGAATATGAGCAGCATCCAGATCAGTGGAGATTCTACTGCCACCCTTCATCCCCATGAGCTGGGGAGACCTGGGTTTAAAGGCCCCTTTGGATATTGGCTGCGGTTAGAGGCAGCCCTCAGCTTAATTCTCCAGGATCAGGAATCCTCCTCCTGCCATTAGAAGGGAGGCTGCCTTGGCCTGGAGCAGGTCAGATAGGGAGGGAGGAAGAGTGGGAGGGAGGGAGACCCTTCACCTCACAGCCCTGGGTGGGGACTGACTTCCTACCCCACCCCCACCCCCGGGCTCTGCAACATCCCTCCCGGGCAGGACCTCAGGCACAGTAAGGAAGCCAGTGGACACAGGAGTGAAAGCCGGCAAGGGGAAGCTCATCGGGCAACAGAAAGATGACAAATAAAGACAAATGGAGAGCAGCAGACTGTGAGGACGGCTGGCTGCAGCTCACCTCCCCCTCCCCACGTTCCCAGGAAGATCAAATTATGACCTGAAATCACTGGATACATATTTTATTATGTGGATAATTTAAAGGATTAGGGTGAGACAAAGAATTCATAAGCTGTAGTCACATTAGAAGACAAATTGTTTCCATTAATCTCTGAAGAAGGGAGGGAAGGAGAGGAATGAGACCATGTACAATTGCGGAGAAGGCAGGCGGGGAAAGCATCTCTGGGAAGGGGGGAGTTGAAGACAATGAGGCTTCTTTCCTTCCCATCTCAGGCAGAGCCCCCACCCCCAAAACAAGCTGGGCTCCGCTCCAAATAAGGCTGATTTGCATTGCAGATTTGTCTCAGCTGGTTTTTGCTTCTGTTGCCAACCAGAGATGGTTTAAATAACATGTATTGTTCTGCGTAGTTCCTTATGCAAATGTTTCTGGCCTGTTTGCTATTCCTGAATAATTTCCAAGGCCTGCTGTCTGGGCCGAAGAAGAAGCAGTTCATGCTCCCAGCTGTGCCAGGAGTCACCTGCTAGAGACCAGGAACTCCAGGGCAGGGTCTACGGGGCCTCAGCCCCACGTAGGAAGGTCAGCAATCATGTTACAGGGAGCTGGGTTGGCCAGCCCCACCCCTGGGTGGTTCCTAGGCTGGCAAATGTCATAAGGAGAAGAACTTCCAAGAACCCAGTCTAACAACTGGTTTTATGGTAGAGGAAACTGAGGCCCATGGGAGGGGAGGGACCACTGAACCAGGGTCTGTGTTTCTCCATTTTTTGCAGAGGGCAGCATGAAGCCTTCTGCAAAAGCAGACAGTGAAACCAAGCACTGGCCTACTGTGAGCAAATGAACATGGCAAAGGGGCTCGGATTTCATGACTGAATTGTGTGGGCATCCATTGAGCACCCACTTTTTGCCAGAAACAGGGTTAAAAAGTAAGGACACAAAGCAAGCTCTGCTCTCAAGAGACTAATCCTAGGCCAGGCACAGTGGCTTTTGGAGCGGGTATAGGCCCAGCACTTTGGGAAGCCAAGGCAGGAGGATTGCTTGAGGTCAGAAGTTTGAGACTAGTCTAGGAAACATAATCTTGTTATGCTTCATCTCTACCAAAAAAAAGAAAACTTTTTAAATTTTTATTTAAAAAGAAAAAGGAGTTAATCATTTGGATTCAGCTGGGATACAAGAAGCAAAACCCACCTTCACTGTTTTCTGCCCTCTCGCTTACACAGGCAATGGTCATTGCTGAAGGGGATAGTGTTTAGATGCAAAAGCCCCAAAACCCAACAGCCCTGGGTTTGATTCCCACTTTGTGCTTGATGAAGATATTGGGCAACCTGAAACGCTCTAAGGCTCAGTTTCCTCACCTGTAAAACAGGGATAAAAATTGCTGTAGGATTACAGGAGGTAATAAATGTAAAAGCTCTTAACACAGACCCTGGTTCATGATAAACATCCTAAAATTTGCATTTTAAATAAGACAACCCTGCTGCACACAAAGGACACACAGATGACCCCCAACATCTCTGCTTGGTGCTTGATCTGGGCACTGAGGACACGCAGATGACCACCAGCATCTCGGCTCAGTCCTTGCTTCTGGGCACCGAGGACATATGAATGACCACCAGTTTCTCTGCTTGGTCCTTGATCTGGGCACAGAGAACACGCGAACGACCACCAGTGTCTCTGCTCAGTCCTTGATGTGGGCACCAAGGACATGCAGATGACCACTAACGTCTCTGCTCCATGCTTGCTTCTAACAGAGCAAGAGACATGTGCAAAGTGCTCTGGAGCAGGAAGAGCAGAACACCTCTGGAGGCCACCAGGATGGTGTCAGCGAGAGTCCATGACGGAGCAAGGTCACAAGGAAGAGGGGAATTTTTCAGACCAGGGCAAGGCCTCCAGTAAAAGTAAGCAGGGCAGACAGAGACAGAGAAGCAGGACAGCGCAGCCCCTTCCAGCACCCACAGACTGGAAGGGGGATCTAACCAGTTCCCAGAAGTGTAGACTATGCACTTGAGTTGAATCCTGCTGGTGTAAATCTCTTCTCTCCTTCAGTTCCAACTTTCTAGCGTCGGGATCCCACTCTCCTCGGGATCCCACTCTCGTGGTTCCCCCCTCTGCTCCTCCAGGGTGAGACAGCTGGGTGACAGAATTTCATCCCTGGCAGGATCCTATGTTTAAAATTCACTGTACTCTGGCACATGAAAAATATGTATGTAACTAGCACATAAATTGCACTTTAAAATAATTAATTGTAAGTTAAAAGAGAAACATGAGTCAATTTAAAATATATTAAGTTGATAATTGTGCAAGTGGTGATCATAGGGTATAACGTCTCTTGAAGAGGTGATGCAAGTTAGTGACATTTGGGGAAACCTAGGCTGAGGTACAAAGCACAACTCAGGGAGTGAGGCGATGAGACCAGAAAGGCAAAAAGACTGTCGGGTGCAGTGACTCACGCCTGTAATTCCAGCACTTTGG
Organism: Tarsius wallacei; assembly: GCA_963574415.1. Classification (NCBI taxonomy): domain Eukaryota; kingdom Metazoa; phylum Chordata; class Mammalia; order Primates; family Tarsiidae; genus Tarsius; species Tarsius wallacei. The sequence goes on along the minus strand of CAUYQG010125470.1, from coordinate 22,248 downwards.
GAGGCTGACGCAAGCGTAGAGTTTGAGCCCAGAAGTTCAAGACCAACCTGGGCAACATAAGTGAGACCTTATGTATATAAAAGATACATATTTTTTAATAGCCAGGTGTGGTGGTATATGCCTGTAGTCCTTGCTTCTTGGGAAGTTGAAGAGAGAGGGTCACCCAGGAGACCGAGGCTGTGGTTAGCCATAATCATATCACTGCATTCTAGCCTGGGCAACAGAGTGAGACCCTGTCTCTAAAAAAAAAAGAAAGAAAGAAAGAAGGAAAAGAAAAGAAAAATAAAGAGATAGAGTGACCTTCATAGGCCAGGCCCGAGAGGTTCCAGTGCCCAAGACAAAAGACTCAAGGGGATTTTCTTCACTGAGTGTTCCCCCAAACCCTGCATAAATTCAAAGACCCAAGTTCAGCCCTCAGTGGTTCCACAGAAGTTTGCAGATGTGGACAAAGACGATGGTGGTCTCTTCATGGGGTGGAAGTATAACCAACACTCATCACCCAGCCCAGCTTGGTTCCCCTGGACTCTCTCTTCTCTGCAGCATCTCCTGTTTGCATTGAACGGGTTAGGATCCCATGGCCATGGGGTCCCTGGGGCATTTTATAGAGGAGGTTAGATCTCTCATCAGGCTGTGGGTTGCAGTGGGCACCCAGCCTCTGAGCTCACACTCTCCGAGGTGGTCTCCAAGGCCCTCCACAAACCTCCCGACCCAGAAACAGAGGAAAGGACAACTATTCTCGAGGCCTGGCTCTGCCCCCTGACATGCGGTGACCACCCTCTATCCTCAGTTTCCTAATCTGCACACTGGAAAAAGGAGTGCTCACTCACTAAGGTAGTCATGGGGACTAAGTGATACCCACAAGGCTCTTAGCACTGGACCCAGCATTAGTTCTTGTGTGGGTAGGATCTCCAGGATGAGGCCAAAGATCCGTATTTTTATCAAATAGCCTGGTCAATTGCGATGTGTCCTAAGGCTTGGCAACCGCAGCTCTAGACCGTGAAGCTCTTGGTGCCCCTGCCCCCCTGCCCCTCCTCCTTCAGCTGCAGGCTGTAACTTTCCAAGGTTAGCCCCACCCCTAGTGGCCCCTGTCTTGCTCCGCTGGAACAATGGAGACAGTCGTACAGCAGGATCTACCCCTGGCCCTCCGGGGACAGATACAAAATCGCTGCATGCCCTCCCACCACCTGGTCTCTTCTCCACATCACAGCAAACGGACGACTAAGGTGGTCCCAGTGGTGACATTTGAGGATGAAGATGAGCAAAGAAGCTCCACACACAAAGGAAAATAGAGCCGACTGCTTAGCTGCTTCCGACTGTAAAATCTGATCATGATCCTGCATAAGAGCTCAACCATCCGACTCACGTCCCCACGCAAAGAGCTCAGGGACACGTGGGGACTGAGGTCACAAGGCTGGGCAAGGTTGGGAGACTCCTGGGTGACAGTGGGCTTGGTAAAATCAGTGGGTTTTAGCCATCATTATAATAATGAAGCCACAATACTCAGCATCTTTCTATATCGCCCCGCCTCCAAACATTCTTGAGGAGCTGGTGGCAGGGTGGTGGGGAGAGGAGACAGGTGTCTATAGCCACAGCACAGCAGGATGGGTCACGAAGCATGACCTCGCTTTCTCTCCTCCACACCCAGAGTTCACACAGCACTCAACCAGCATAGGTCACCCCAGCATACTCCAGTACCTCTGGTTCATCTGTCTTGCCTGTGGGAGAGGGGCAGGGGATAGAGGTGTGAACTGGATCTCGGGATCACACAATTTCCTGGGGACTTGAGATTTTCACACGTGAAACAAAAGGAGAATGAACTAGCAAGTGTTAGGCCGGCAGGAGTGTGTGTTTGCAGTGTTTGCCGCAAAATCGCCTGTCATCTCGTGTCTTAACCCCATGAGGCCCAGTGTCCTCACTTACAGAACAGGAATTATAACTTATCCCTCCCCGGCCACTCTGAGAGTCACTGTGACCATTGCTGCCCCAGGGAGGCTCTCACCTGCCCCCATCACCTGCTCCTCTCTGGAAGGCCAAGATGTTCTGCCAATCCTGCCTGACCTCTGGGTAGCTTCAAAGTCATCATTTAAATCACTATCTGGGAGGCAAAAGGCCACAATGCTGCACAAGCCCATCCTGGAACACCAGCCTCCAGCCCCACAGATGTGATACGCTAGCAAGAAAAGGGTTTTCCACCGATGGCTGGTTCATTTCTTTCCTAACTTGAATTTGCTTTTGATGAGTATTGGTCACCTTTTCTAGGGTGGTGCTCACAGGGTATAAAATCTCTTGAAGAGGATAGGCAAATCAGTGACATTTGGGGAAACCTAGGCTGAGGCACAAAGCACGACTGGAGGAGTGAGGCTGTGAGATCAGAAAGGTATAAAGATGGCCAGATACAGTGGCTTAAGCCTGTTTTCCCAGCACTTTGGGAAGCAGAGGCAGGAGGATCTCTTGAGCCTAGGAGTTTGAGATCAATCTGGGCAGCATAGTAAGACCCCTTCTCTACAAAAAAAAAAATTTTTTTTTTAAATAGTCGCACATAGTGGCGTGCGCCTATAGTCCTTGCTACTTGGGAGGCTGAGGTAGGAGGATTACCCAGGAGACTGAGGCTACGGAGAGCCATGATCATGCCACAGCACTCCAGCCTGGGCAACAGTATGAGACTCTGTCTCTAAAACATTATATATAAAGAAAGAAAAGAAAAGAAAGATAAAGAGACAGAATGGGCTTCATGGGTCATACCAGAGGTTCCAATGCCCAAAAAAAGATTCGAGGGGGTTTTCTTCACTGAGTACTCCCCAATACCTGGCATAAATTCAAGGACTTGAGTTCAGCCCTCAGTGGTTCCACAGAAGTTTGCAGTTCCGTGTGTTCTTTGTATCCCTAGTGTTGCAGGAGTTACTGCAGACATGATGTCACTTAAACCTTTTACATACACAGACCCCCAACGACTGTAGACAACCCATCTGGCACAGCATCTTCGGAGCGCACTGCTAGGGTTCTCGCTGAAAGAGCACGAGCATTTCCCCCACCTCATATTGCAGAGGGACACAGAGAAGCCACGTTCAGAGGATGGTGCGAGGTCTGGAGAAAACGTCACTTGGAATTCCCAGGTTTTGCTTGGAAAAGGGGAGACCCTGAGGGGCCCTAATAGTTCTCTTTAAGGATCTGAAGTCTGTTCGTGGACCAAGTCCAAGGGCATATTTCTGCTGAAAGAGGGGAAGAGTTTTCAAATGCTTAGAGCTGTTTCACAAGGAACGTGCTGCCTGGAGGGGCAGAAAACCAAGCAGAGGATGTGGACAGTGGGGAAGATAGAGATGGAATTCCAGAATTGGCAAGGTTAGGCTGTGTACTCAGGTTCATTGGAGTTCCAGAATATGTCGAGCATGCAACATGTGCTCTGGTAGGTTGAGAAAGAAAGAAATGAGTATTCCAAAAGGAGGGGGCCTCAGAAAGGCCCTTAAGGATGAGGAGCACTACTTAATCTATCAAAAAGAACGTTCTCAGTGGGACTGCTGCAGTTATGAGTTCCCTTTCTCATAGGCTGGACCTGCCACCCTGGCCTCCTTCTCCTGACCTCCCAGGAAAAATGCCAAGCCCTCCCCACCAGTGCCAAGCCTCAAGACGAGCTCCCCAGGCCTGGGCAGCAGCAGACCTCAGTCGCCCTGGCCACCCGGTCACGTTCAAACACAGAGGAGTGTGATACCCCCCCCCACCCCCACCAGCCTGGGCCAGAAGGTTCATGTGCCCAGGGACAGGGGAGAATGGCCTCTGGTTGGGCTGAACTGGGTCACCTTAGCCATTAGATTCCATTACCCATTGTACAGGCAGCACTGTCAGATGTGGAGCAGTCAATGGGGAAGCAGCAAAAATGCCAGACCCCATAGGCTGCTGCTGGATTTGATCACCGCGTCAAGGAAGTCGACAGGCACTATAGGCACACGGATTCCAGGGGTTGGGGTCTCAGCTGGGCCTCTTACTATCTGTGGGACAGTGAGTGACTTACTTAGCTTCTCCAAGCAAGAGTCTCATCTGGGAACAGGAAAGAAAACACTTATCTCGGCCAGGCTCGGTGGCTCATGCTTATAATCTCAGCCCTTTGGGAGGTCGAGGCACAAGGATCACTTGAGGACAGGAACTTGAGACCAACCTGGGCAACATAGTGAGACCTCATCTCTACAAAAAATAAAAAGGATTAGCCAGGCATGGCGAGGTACACCTGTAGTCCAGCTGCTCAGGAGGCTGAAGGAGAAGGATTGCTTGAGTTCAGGAGGTTGAGGCTACAGTGAGTTATGATCATGCCACTGCACTACGGCCTGGGAAACAGAGGGAGAGTCTGTCTCAAAAGAAAAGTAAGAAAAGAAAAGAACATATCTCATAGGGTTGCCATGATGGTAAGCTGAGACAGAAAGATGTGTCTGTCTCATGAGAGAGAGATGGTCACTAGCACGTGATAAGGGCTCAGCAAACACCCACCTGTTCATTTTATCTCCTCATTTAGCCAAGGGTGATGGGCAGATAGTGGGAAGAGCGGCATGTCATAAGATATGGGGTAGGAGGAGGCTCCGTCACCCCCTGGAAGCTGTGCCCCTAGGCCTGATTGCCAGAAATTATCCTCATTTCAGGGCAAAAGGAGAAAGAAGAGCAGTAACATAGCAGGTAGAAAATACAGCCATAGAACCCCTTAGCTGACCAGGCGTGGTGGCTCAGCCTGTAATCCCAGCACTTTGGGAGGCTGAAGCGAGAGGATTGCCTGAGCCCGGGGGGTTCAAGACCAACCTGGGCAACTTGGTGAGACTTTGTCTCTACAATAAATCACAAAAACTAGCCAGGTGTAGTGGCGTGCATCTATAGTTCCAGCTACTTGGAAGCCTGAGGTGGAAGGATCGCCTGAGCCTAGCAGGTCGAGGCTGCAGTGGCCGTAAGCATGCCACTGCACTCCAGTCTAACAAGAGTGGGATTCCAACTCAAAAACCAAAAATCCTTAGTTTTGGGGATCAAGATTCTAAACACGTATCTGAAACCTGAAGATAAAATACCACTATTCTCCTACCTTCCCCCACCAGTCTCATCGGCTGAGTCGAGTGAGTAGGCTCAGAACTCCACCGATGTAATCATAGGCCAGTCATTGAGCCTTAGTTTCTTCATCTGTGAAATGGGCACTATAATCCCTTTTGCAGAGAAGGTGCAAGGATCAGATGACATCGTACATACGTCCCCTAGCACAGTGCTTGCATATGATGGGTTTTCAGAACCTTACTTGCCTTCCCCTTTCTGAATCTAGCCCTGATTGGGTGCCATCAGGGCTGCTGCGTCACCCTAAGCACTCCCTCCATGTCCCTGGTGGGGGACTTATTACCCACCAATCCCTGAGACCAGCGGCAGGACAAAGTGGGTGGAGAAGAGAGAAGGGAGAGATAGCAGAGAAAACTGGCTGGCATATATCAGAAGAAGATTCTTGGTGGATTTAAAAGGAATGAGTGCACCTCATCTCATACCAGATGCCACACAGATCTATCTTTAGAAGCTTCTAAGCGGGGAAAGATTCCAGGGATGTGAGCATACCTGCTCTCCAAGGTTGACTCTATAAATACCCTCCCAACTGGCTCCAGCAGCTCTTGCTCCTCTGATCCAGAAATAGCCCCTCCTCCCAGTTGCCCCCTCAGCTCCCAGATGTGGTCCCTGAAGACCCCAGCTCAGACACAGAGGAGAAACACAGTATGGTCTCTGTCTTTCCTCCTCCCCCTCTGTATCCCCAAAGGCTGCTGCACCTCACAGTGTTATCATGGAGCCTGGGAGCAGGAGCCAAGAAGACAAGAGACAGAAGATAAAGCCACTGTCTGGGAGCTCAGGGGGAAGAAAGGCTAGGGACCAGGGACAGAGGCAGGGAGAGAAGATGATGAGATGCGGTGGAAAGGGAATGACTTCATTCTCCATTAACAGAGTAAGGACAGACAGAGCCCTGCCCTCGGGGAGATTAGAGTCTTCTAAGCTTACTGAGGAAGTGAATGTTCAGTGAGGCACAGATGTCTGAATATCTTAACTTTTGGGGAAAAGGGAGCCTGGAGAAAAAAGGGGGCTGGGGGAATCTCCAGAAAAGCAAAAAGCAGTTGTATTTCCTCAGTTTTCTTGTCTGTTAGTGCATCTCACCTTGTGTAGCCTGTCTGTAAACAGGTATGCAAATTGAACGTCTACTGTTTGCATAAAGTTTTCAACACACCAGGGCCACTCCATATTTAAGGTAACCCTAGGTGAGCTTGTCTAGGATGGTGCTAAACACACACACACACACACACACACACACACACACACACACTGCTTTATATGCTTCGTCAGCCTAAAGGGCTCACTGTAAGTTTCTAGAAGTTCTCCAGGGAGGACTTTTGTGATCTCAGTCAGACCCTTGCCCTCCCTCTACCTTGGTGCTAGTGAGCGTCTGCAGTGGTAATGTTTCCAAAATGGCCCATGAGTCAGTTCAGAAAAGGGTGTGATGCCGACACAGCAGAACTAGCCTGCAGAAACAGTGGGTTTGACGTATGCCTGGGAATGGGTCCAGGGACCTGACTCCCTTTACTGCTTCCCTGGGAAAGGTCTTCCCGGTACCCAGCACCCAACTAACTAGAGTTGTGAGCAGGGGACCAAGGCACATGCCCATACCCACATGACTGTCACTGGCCCACTCTGCATCCCTCCCACCAGCCCCCCGCCCCCCTCGCTCGCCAGGAACTTTGGGCCTGCCTTGTGCCTTGGCATCCATCCACAGACCTAAGCCACTGTTTGGGGTGGTGAATGGTTTGCCTTTAAACCTCAGTGTCACACTGAAGAAATCACAGGCTTGTTCCTGAGCCGCTGCAAGTAGAATTAAATAGTCAGCAAGACTGCAGGGTTAAAAGTCACAAAAGCAATTTTTTAAAAAACCGACCTCAACTCATTCTGTAATATTTCCTATTTACATTGAAGAAATGTCAATTCTTGGCTTTAGGCCTCACAAGAGACCAAGGATTTAAAGATACTTATGAGACAGATATAAATCTTTGATAAGACAATAACCGCAGAGAGAGACATGCTGGCAATGTTAAGTCGGCTGGATCTGGTCACAGCACTTTCCTTTCTTCCTGACTTGATTTATAAACTCGGGAGATGCCTCCTTGCTCCTTTTTCGGAGTGTGGCTCACAGCTGCAGCACAGGCACTTTCTGTTGGTGCCTATTGTTCACGACAGGAGAGAGCAATTAAAAATGTGTTAATTATTCTTTAATTTTAGTTTGGTCCCCAAAGTTTTAATGTTCAGTATGCGCTTGTCTTGAGCCTGATGTGACTGGGGCTATTCCTGAAGCCACTAGCAACTTGCAGTTCCCTGTCGGGGACACCCAGTGCATATCGGATCAGATCACCTGCCAGGGAGGCCAAGGGATTCCAGGAATCAGGGCAAGAGAGTAGGCAGGCACTGGGCATCAGGAAGGATGGCAAAGCCTTGACCTGCCTGGGCCTCTTTGTCAGTTTCTGGAATCACGTATCAGATCTTGGTGCTGGTAGAGAAGTCTAGCCAGAAAGTCACTCTGGAATAGAACCTACCACTGGTGCAATTTGGATCTGACAGGGAGGTGGGCACAGACTCAAGTGGTGACAGGTCCAAGCAAAAGGCCATGTGAAGAACCCTGGGCAGGGGCAGGAAGACCTATTGGTCGAATTCACAGGAGTCGACGTATCTAAATGCAGTCTGTGACTCAGTCCCTGGTCCAAACTGCCAGAACTGTGACTTTCAACCACCTGTGTAGTTTATTCATGACCATTTGTGACTGGGATTGAAGTGCAGCCTAAAAGGAAACAGGTGACCCATTAATGAACTTGCCTAGCATAAGCTAGAAAGAAATTCGTGCATTTACTTCTTCCCCAGAATGACCACTGCGCCTCGCCTGGTCTTTGGATGTGAAACGGAGGAGCTGCGGCAACATCCTCAGGCTCTCTGAGCTGTAGTACCACTGGGGACACATTTCCTGCCTCCCCGGGGTCCTGCGGGCAGAGACTCCAGCAAACGTCCTGGCAGCATCCCCTCCCACGAAGCCTTTCCCAGATAGGTCTCGGAGACCCCTGAAGTCTCATGTGGGCTTGTGTCGTGCAGTCTCATGCTCTCCTGTGCCATACCCCAATAGCAATGATCTGCAGCCACTAGAGGGTGGCTTGCAAAGCCACTGCTGTGGGGAAACATCCTTGGTCTTTGAGGGCCCCTGTGCCTCCACATCAAAGAGATTCCTGGGGAAACAGCAACTTCTGCCTCAGCGGCGACTCCTCTCAGTGCAGGACTGGGTCAAAGCAGGGTCTGAGAGGCACTTCTAAGTCTTCTTCCTCTTCCCCGTCCCCATGGAAGTCCCTCCAGCCTTAGCCAACATCCCCCTCCACTGAGGACCCGCTCCTGGCCGGGCCGCTCCACCAGGCCATCAGGTGGACTTGGACGCCTCCTTCTGTAACTGTCTCGTATGGCGCTGAGAGCAAGAAGGAGGCCCCTTCCTCTCCCAGAACTGGAGTCAAGGCCAGGCATTGAAGGCCTAAAAGGCTATGCTAAAAGTGTTCACAGCCACAGGAATAAAAGAGATCCACAGATCTCCTGTCTTCCGAGAATGCAGGACACCCAAGTGCCTACAGAAAACTGTACTGAAGACTACCTCAATGCAAACCCAGTGCTTTCAGCCACGGAGTGAGCTGGGAAGGAGACTCGCTGTTCAGTGCCTGGGCGTGTCCCTCAGGGACCGGGTGCCAGACTGGGCCAGGTCTGGGGAGCCCATACTCCACCATGCAGGGCCCCACCCAACTAGGCCCAACTTTGGAAAGAAGTCATATGTTAGATGGTGGCACTGTGGGATTATCTAACAAGAGTCCAGCTGCCAGCTCTAAATCTAATAAGCATCTCCATCATAATTTATATATATATACATATATATATGTATATATATATATATATTGGCCGGCACTCACACTTGTAATCCCAGCACTTTGGGAGGCAGAAGCAAGAGGATTGCCTGAGCCCAGGAGTTTGAGACCAACCTGGGCAACTGAGTGAAACCTCCTCCCTACAATAAATAAATAAAAATTAGCTGGATATGGAGGCATGTGCCAGTAGCTTCAGCTACTTAGAAGGCTGAGGCAGGAGGATCACCTGAGCCCAGCAGGTCGAGACTGCAGTGGCTGTGAGTGTACCACTGTACTTCAGCCTGGGCAAGAGAGTAAGACTCCGACTCAAAAAAAATATTGCCAGGTATAGTCATACGTGCCTGTATTCCCGGATACTCAGTAGGCTGAGGTGAGAGGATTGCCTGAGCCCAAGGAGGTCAAAGCTGTAGTGAGCTGTGATCATGATGTCACTGCACTAAAGCCTGGATGACAGAAGTGGGACTCTGACTCAAAAAAAAAATTGCAAAAAATGAAAAAAATATATATGTGTATATATATATGTATATGTATGTATATAAGTATGTCTGTATATCCCAGCTTCAGGCTGGGAGGCTCCAACGTCTCCTATCCTACCAACTCAGATGCTGTGAGCCAGGCCTCCTTCCCCACATCCACTGAGGGAGTCAGCATCCCCCTTGTCCCCGTCTCCTCCCCCTGTCTCCCTGCTCCTCTCCAGGTGCACTACGTCCCAGCCACTCTGCGTCTGCACTGACTTCCCACCTCTGAACACAGGCACTGACTTTGTTCATGGGCCGCGTGCGCCTGAGGCCTGAAGAGATGTGATGGAGGCGTGGCGTGTTGACCTCAGGCCTTCACGCTTAATGAAAGCTTCCTGAGTAACGGAAGCTGGCAGTAGGCTTTGCCTGCCTCTCAACAACCCAGTATTCCCCAGCCCCCCCACCTTGACAACTGAGAAACTGAGGGCCCTGGGGAAAGGAAGAGGAGGCAGGGAATCAGGAAGTGTCGGGACTAAGTGGGGACCCAGAACTGGGGGGGCACCCAGGCTGCCTGCACTAAGCCTGCTCATTCCCCCACCTTATTCTGCACCCGGAGGTCTAGGTCCTTCCACAGTTGCTCTAGCCCCAGTATATCCAGCTCCTTACTCAGTCCTGCGCCCTCTCGAGGGTCTTAGTTCTGCTGACAAGGCTGTGCAGGACACGCCTGGTTGTGCGCTTGGGTCTGTTTCCCCTGGTCTCCACCAGAGAGTGCCTGGGCTTGTCCTTCTGGCCTGCTGACTCCCCCAGCCATCACAGGCTGGCCCCTCCTTGTCTGTCGCTGAGCCCAGTCCCTGAAGCCCAGCAGGGAAACTGGTGGTCTGAGTCCACAGAGGCCCTGAGAGGTCATCCTGACCATGCCAGGCCTCACCCTGTTCTCATGCAGTGGTGTTCACACCTGGTGAAGGGATCCCCAGAAGGAGTTCACCTCACTGACCTCACTCAGAAGGCAATGGCTCCCTCGGGGGTCTCTGGCTTCCAACTTCACAACCCAAGGCCTTCCTGGCAGAAGAGATAATAGCCAGGGCAGCACTGGGGAACCATCACCCCTTCGCCCCACGTCTCCCCTCTACAGGCTGGTTCAGCATCTCTAGCTCACACCTGAGACCACTCCCAGGCCCTCCACTCTCGTTGGAAGACTACAGAAAGCCGTCATTAAACCCACTGTGCTTCCCTCTAGAAGGCCCCAATGTAGCTCATCAACCCTCAGTGCAAACCCAGTGGGCACTTCCTTGCTCAAGAAGACGGCACGTGGGGTGCCCAGACCCCCCGGCCACAGCAGGAGTGAGGCCTGGCTGCTCCCAGGGTCCTGGTGCACTGAGTGTGGTCATATAGGCAGGGAGGAGCTGCTCATGTAAAGCCAGTCATCCCTCCACAAGTCCTGGAAGTTGGGAAAAGGTGGGGCCCAGGTCACCCCCAGGAGGGGCCTGGAGGCCAGGTCTGGTGGGCTCTGCAGGCTGATGGGCTTGGCAGGAGGTGCTCCTACATTCAAGAAACAGGGCATGGGGCTGCGCCCTGACACTGGAGGCCCCGAGAAGGAAGGGCCGGTAAAATGCAGGGCCTCTTCTTACACCATGCACCAAGAGGAGCCTCCACTCCCACACCAGTGAGGAAAAGGGGGTGCTCAAGATCTGGGTGCCTAAAGTGCCTCTGCCCCTCTGAAAACCTCACAATGCTATGGACCACATGGCCACACATGCAAGATTTTGCCCACATTTGTTTGTTTATTTGTTTAGAGACAGGATCTCACTCTGTCTACCAGGCTGGTGTGCAGTGGAACAACTATAGCTCACAGTAGCCTTGACCTCCTAGACTCAAGTGATCCTCCTGCTTCAGCCTCCTGCTTCAGCCTCCTGAATAACTGAATAACTACAGGTGTGTCACCAAGCTCCACTAATTTTTTTTTTTTTTTTTGTAGAAACAAAGTCTTGCTTTGTTTCTAGAGGGAAGCACGGCGAGTTTAATGACGGCTTTCTGTAGTCTTCTCAAACTCCTGGCCTCAAACCATCCTCCTGTCTTGACCTTCCAGGTATGAGCCACTACTCTGGCCTTCTGCCTACAATTTTAAGGATGCTGCTGATCCCCTGGGGCCCCATGGACCTCAATTCACCTGGTCGACCTCTTTGGTTCTCTGTGCTGTGTCACTCCACACTCTGGCCTTGCAGTCAGACTCGGGTGGGCATTTGTCACCTCCTTCCTTTTGTCCCAAATCCTGGTAACAGGGGAATCCAAGGACCCTGAACTCTGGAGGGAGTTTCCTCGTGGTTATTTGACTCCGGCTATAAAGGAGTAAGAACGTGTGGGGCTCTACTCCTGTGGTACTTGCTTTCCATCTTAAGGAAAACTGCTGTTTTTGCACTGCTGTAGAAGAAAAATAGAACTGTGGCTTATGTCCCCAGGTTCTGTAGCTGAAGTCACGCACTTCTGATTATCTGTCATGTCTCTCACAGTTACAGACGTGTTTCCTCCCCTCAGAATTGGAGTGGGTGAATGCAGCCCCCACGATGCAGCAATTGTGTGCCCACGAGAGAGAGGAAGTCTGGGCATCTGGGGAGGCTGGAGGGGCTCCAGTGATCGATGGCACAATCTCGGCCATCTGATTTCCTGATGGTCTATGGCCCGACCTGTCTGTCAATAAGTCCCAATGATTGCTCTATCGCTGGGCACACCAAGGCTGGCTTCTCTTTGGCCTGAAAAAAATAATGATTGTTAATTAGTGGGGAGGACATGCCCAGCCACCGACGTTTGGACCACAGCCAAGCTCCCGGACCAGTCCCTCTCGCTCAGACTCCTGCCTTGGTGGGTCTGCAGGCTGGGGCTTGTCACGAGCAGGTGGTCCAGGAGGCAAGGGGGTCCAGATGGATGTTCCAGGCAGCCGAAAACACAAGGTCAACCTTGTCTTGCTCCTTGGCTGGTGCTGGCGGGTGGGGGCACTGTTGGGGAGAGCCAGGCAAGCAGGCATGTGTGAGAAAGAACTCAAGGGAGTCTGAGCCCAGCCCAGTGAACGCAGGAGCCTCTGCTGGAAGCTGTGAGAACCATTCTGGGCCATGGCCGGCCATTGGGGCGGAGATGGCCTTCCACCTTCTCTCGATCTCCTTCCCTTGGCAGGAACTTCAGAGTCACGTGACATGGGTTCCAGCATAGGAGCTGTGAGACCTTGGTCCATGGTTGAACTTTCCTGACCCCCAGTTGCCTAATGTTCCAAATGGGATGCTTGTGCCATAGGCTTGGCATAAAATAAATCGTGGTGAGTGGGAACACAAAGCCAGGTGTGTGTGAAGGCCTCAACACAGCTCGGTCCAATCGCTGCTCCTGGGTGGTTCCTCTCTCTCCCAGGAGCCGGTGGCCTGGCTGTCCGCCCTGTGTCCCCAGACCAGAAGAGTGCAGCCGGCTTTCCCTTCTGGAGGCTTTGCACCCACCTGCCATCCTTCACATTCAAGGACTCACCCTTTCCTTTGGAAAGTTTCACTGCTGTCACTAAAGGGAAATGGAAAGGTGCCACCAAAGTCAGCCTCATCGGGCCTGGGCTGGAGTCCCAACTTGGACACCTACTCACAGGGAGACCTTCAACAGGGTGTCTGATCTCTCGGGCCGCAATTTCCACACCTGTCAATTAAGAGCTTCTACTGCCCTACAAATAGTGCTTTCTGCTGGAAACAACAGAAACAACTTGTGGTCGGGCACAGTGGTTCATGCCTGTACTCTTTGGGAGACCAAAGTGGGAGGATTGCTTGATCCTAGGATTTGAAGAACAGTCTAGGCAACATGGAAAGACATTGTCTTTACAAAAAAATGTTTTTAATTAGCCAAGCATGGAGGCACATGCTTGTAGTCCCAGCTACCCAGGAGGCTGAGGTGGGAGGATTGATTCCCTGAGCCCAGGAGGTCAAAGCTACAGTAAGCAATGATAGTTTCACTGCACTCTAGTACATGGCTACAGTGAGCTGTGATTGTGTCCACTCCAGGGACAAAGTGAGCCCCTGACTCAAAAAGAAAAGGAAAGGAAGAAAAATAAAGGGAAAGGAAACTTGCAACATCTTCATAAGTACTTTTCTGTCATCTTTCTTTCTTTGTTTCGTAGACACAGGGTCTTACTATGTTTCCCAGACTGGTCTCAAATTTCTTGCCTCAAGCAGTCCTTCTGCCTCAACTTCCCAAAGTGCTGGGAGTGTGGGCATGAGCCACTGCGCTGACCTCTCTTATCTTTCCATCCTTACTCTTCTCTTGCACTATTTGTTGGCTTCCAATCCCCTTGCCAGGGTACCCTCTTGTCCTGAGACACAAGTACCGCTCCACCCCCATGCTCTCAGCATGCTGCATCCTCTGGACACCCTGTTCTGGAAGGTCAGTGAGCTTAGGGAGACTGATGAGCCCTCTCCCTCTCAGGGGCTCTGGAGTTTATTCAGGGATGGTCAGGACGTTCCCTGGGTCATTACTTTCCTTCTCCTCCATCTCTTTTTCTCATATAACCATTGTCTCAGTCAACTTCAGCTGAGCTCAGCAGTGATAACCAGTGACCCCAGCTCTTGGTGGCTTACCACAGCCACAAGCCGTCTCTTGCTCACATTCATGTTCATGGTGAGTCGAGAGAGCTGGTTCCACACCCTCTTCATCCCCAGACCGAGGCAGCCCGGCCTAACAGAGCGAGAACTGATGACAGAGCACAAAATGGCACCACACACTCCTGTTTGGACCACATATGTGTCGCTTCCCTCACACTTCATTGGCTCAAGCCAGTCACACAGTCATGCCTGCTGTGCGTGGGACAGAAGGCGGCATCTTGCCTCAGGGACGGTCCTGACAACAGTGCCCTATTGCTGGGATCCTCTAGTCCATCCGCCTTATTTTACAGGTGAGGGGACAAAAGTCCAGAGACATGAAGTTACTTGTCAGAGGTCACACAGCAAATCAGTGGAAGAGGAGGGACAAGCGTCCAAGCGAGTTGTTGACCTTCCAGTTCAGACACAAGGGCAAGGCCAAGAGGAGACAGATCTGGGTTGAAGTCCAGCTCCTTAAGCCTAGGCCAGTTGTTTCAACTCTGAGCCTTGGTTTCTGTGACATGGGGTGAAAGTGCCCACCTCTTGCAGGGGCTGGGAGGGGCAGGTGAGACTCCATCTCGGCATCTCACACAGAGAAACCTCTTACTACAAGTCTGTCCCCAATCCCTGCCCTCCTGTCAACTGCACCATTCACTTCATTCCCTTCCTTTCTTGTTTCTCACCTGTGCTCAAGTCCACCTCTTTTTTTTTTGTCAAGAAGTTGGGAGAACTGAGAATTTTTTAAAATTTCATTTTATTATTATTAATTGGGGCCTCACTTTGTCACCCAGACTGGAGGGCAGTGGCCCAATCATGGCTCACTGCAACCTCAACCTCCTGGGCTCAGGCAATCCTTCCACCTCAGTCTCCCAAGTAGCTGGGACTACAGGCATGAGCCACCACTCCTGGCTAATTTTTTTATTTTTTGTAGAGATGAGGTCTCAATATGTTGCCCAGGCTGGTTTCAAACTCCCGGGCTCAATCAATCTTCCAGCCTCGGTCTCTGAAAGTGCTGGGACTACAGGCATGAGCCACCATACCAGGCAGAAAGGAGAATTTTACAGCCAAGAATAGCAGCAATCTTAGGGCAATATGGCTCAGGTACAAGGGGCTGGCAGGAAGAAAATGGTCCTGGAATCTTCCCCAAGGAGCTAACTCACCATCCTTTTCCATTCATAGTCTTCTCAAGTTCCTGGGCAGTGACCACCAGGATGCCCATTACACAGATTCTGGGCTGTGTATGAGGAGACCGAGGCCCAGGGTGGTGAAGTGACAAGCTCACCAGCCCTGGAGGAACTCGGACTCCCAGTCACACTCTTCAGGCTCTGCATGTCTATATTTTGCTCCAACACTCAAGACTGGGCCTGTCTTCACTTTTACCTCTCCTTATAGCCCTGGCACCATGTAATATAAAAGAACAGTGTCCATCAAAGCCTCCAGAGGAGCCATGTGGTCTCGGGGAATGAGGAAGACACAGCAGGTGCGAGATGATGGTGTGGAGGAGGGAGCGCTGGGACGAAGCGATTTCAAGAGCAATTGCCACAGCTCTGTTTGCCTTTGTCTTATAAAAATTCTGCTTTCAACAGTCATGAAATGAGGGTCCAGGGAAGTCTGTTTAAGCAGAGCCGTTCCTGAGAGATCTGACAGTTAACATTTCAGGAATATAACGGGAGATGTGTGTATTTCAAACATCCCTCCCAAGGACGGCTCTGGGACCTGCTTGGAATATGCTTTCGTGATTAAGTGAGGGGTGTGTGTGTGTGTGTGTGTGTGTGTGTGTGTGTGTGTGTGAAAGAGAGAGAGAAACAGAAAGAGAAAGAGGGGGAGAAGGGAGAGTGAGAGAAGAGAAGAGAAGCGAGAGAGAGGAGAAATGCAGAAACAGAGAGAGAGAGAGAGAACAGATTGCCAGCTGCTGTGTTTATGTTTTCCATTCTCTCTCTCTCTCTCTCCACTCCCCCCACCCTCTTCCCTTTGAAGGGCTGTTTTCATTGTTCTGGCTCTACTTAGAATGTCGAAGAACAGCACAGATAGCTCCTATTTGTCTTCACCTAACCTAAGAAAGCCATCTCCTGTCCCTTTGTCCACCTCCCTGAGCCATCCTGAGAGGGCTGCTCTGCCACCTGCCTCCACTGCCTTCCCTGGACCACCCTCCCCAGAGCCCTCTCCTTCAGACACAGCAGCAAGATGGCTCCCACCTGAGGGGAGACGCCTCCACTCCAGGCGCCCCCGAAATAGGAAAACATTCCTGGAAGGCTGACCTCTAGCCTCAACCCAGAGCACAGTCCCATCCTGCCTCCAGGGAGACCGGGCCAAGCAATAAGACTTTGACAGAGATCGAGAGACAGGCTCTGTTTTACTGATTTTGAACTGACTGTGCTGGAAGGCGAGAGATGTGTTTCATGATAAAGAATAAGATGGAAATGCCCCAGGGTTTAAGCAACAACTGGCTGAGTCCCTTCTGCCCACCCCCTTCTGGGATTGCGGTGTCTTCTAGTAGGCCTGGGGTGGGGATAGGGTGGCCCAACTAATCACTCCACATTCATGCATTCATCCAGCATTTTCCAAAAGCCTACTGTGGTCTAGATACTTCTAAATATCAGAGACACAAAATTCTTAAATATTATGGAGAAGTGAGGCGCTGTAAAGGGGGAAAATAAATAAGTTACATAACATATTAGAAATGTTCATGTTTGCAATCCGAACACTTTGGGAGGCCAAGGCAGGAGGATTGCCGGAGGCCAGGTGTTCAAACCCAGCCTGGCAACATAGTGAGACCCTGTCCCCCCAAAAAAGAAAATTTTAAACTAACCAGGTATGGTGGCGCATAACTAGTCTCAGCTACTCGGGAGGCTAAGGCAGGAGGATCACTTGCACCCAGGAGATCAAGGCTGCAGTGAGCTGTGATTGTGCCACTGTACTCCAGCCTGGGAAACAGGGAGAGATCCTGTCTCTAAAAGAAGAGGAAGAAAGAGGAGGAGGAGGAGGAGGAGAAGCAAGAGAAGTAGAAGAAGAGGAGGAAGAAGTTTTAAGCTTTCAGAAGGAAAATCAAGCAGGCAGACAGGAAAAGGAGTCCTGGGATGGAGGATGGTGGTGAAGGAGATGAAGACTCAAGCCATGTAGGTATGCAGGGGCAGAGAAATTCAGAAAGAGCGAGCAGCAAGTGCAAAGGCCCTGAGGCAGCAGGTGATGAAGTTGAGTGGGGGATGCAGCGGCAGGAGCGGGGGTGGGGGTGGGCGCTGGATTCTGCCGACCTGTGGGCCGTGACAATGACTTTGGTGTTATTCTGAATGTAGTGAGGGCCACCGGATTGTGGTCCCTCTGGCTGCTGCAGTGTTGACCATATGGGGACAAGGGTCGGGGCAGACAGACTAGCTGGGAGGCTAGCCAGAGACTACGGGAGGGCGGGGCAGCTCAGACACGGTGGTAGTGGCACTGGGGTTCGGGATATATTTTGGAAGTAGGAGGCAATAGGATTTGCTGGTGGCTCAAACATGGAGGTGCGATAAAAAAAAAATGAAGAGTCACCCTATCTCTGTGGATGTGACCTCAACAGCTAGAAGATGGAGAGACTTTAGGGGAGAACATCAGGAGTTTAACTGTAGGTCCCCTCGGTGTAAGATGAAATGTCAGCTTTAAAATGCCTGTTAGCCATCTGATAGAATTTGGGCATTTGTCCCCTCCAAATCTCTGTTGAAACCCCCGCAATTGGAGATAGAGCCTGGTAGGAGGTGACTGGGTCGTGGAGGCAGATCCCTCCTGAAGGGCTTGGTGCCCTTCCCACAGACCTGAGTGGGTTCTCGCTCTATAAGTCCACGTGAGAGTTGGTGTTTAAAGGCGACTTGCACCTCCTTCTAGCCTTTGTGTCTTCTCTCGCCATGTGACATGCCATCTCCCCTTGCCTTCTGCCATGACTATAAGCTTTCTGAGGGCTCAGCAGAAGCCCAGCAGATGCCATGCACCAAATAAACCTCTTTCCTTCTTAAATCACCCAGCCTTAGAAATTCCTTCATGGCCACACAGAATGGATGAACACAATGACCCAGGTGAGATGGCCAGCAGACAGAAGCCCAGGTTCAAGCTACACACTGCAAAATGGTCAGCAGGCCAAGTGTCTACACAAGCTGGACATGGAGGCATCCCAGCTTTCGTTCATAAAGCACATCTCACTTGCCATCTCAGCAAGGCTGCAACTGCGCCAGCCACAGAGGTGGAAACAGGCTCAGGAGGGTTCAGCAAGCTTCCCAAGGCCACACAGCCCGTGAGTCGCAGAGCCTAGAAAACAAACTCCTTTTCAGGAGTTCATGGCTCTTCACCTTGGACAAGTTCCTTTGACTGTCTAAGTCTCAGTTTTCCTCATGCGTAACCGGGGGCAAGAGTACCAAGCACCATTTTATCCTCTGGGGACTGAATGAGATGAGGCTCTGAACAAATGCTAGTTCCCTTCTTGTCTTTCCTTCTGGGTCCAACGTCCTGGCCCTCTATGGATCCTGCCCTCCAGGTGAAACTCTTTCTCATCACCAAGAGCCCCAGGCTGTGTGGCGGTGTCTTTGATGACCTCCCTGGAGATGCTTACTTCAGATGCTTCAACCTCACCCACCCCCACTTGACAGTAAGCCCCTAGGATCAAGAGGCTGCATTTTCCTCACATCTTTAGTTCCATAGCTTCCAGAATCTGCTTTGGATTCTGCGAGTGGCCAACCAGAGGGGCCTAAGAATCAGAATCTCCCTCCTAGACCCATTTCCCTCACTCGTCCCTGTTCTCTCCCTGTAGGTCAAGGATATGCTCCAGGGGTCCTGGAATTCATGGCCTTGCTCAGGAGGGTAGAAGATGGGATAGAGTCTGTGACAGAACACTTTCCCTCAGCCCAGTCTGTAATTTCCACCCAGACAGGCAGTGGCTTACACCTGTAATCCCAATACTTTGGGAGACTGAGGCAGGAGGATTGCTTGAGCCTAAGAGTTTGAGACCAGCTTGGGCAATATGGCAAGACCCTACTAAAAATAAAAAAATATATATGTATGGGTGGGACCCCCCCCAAACAACAGAAATTATTTATAAAAGATTATATATTTATTCTTGCATGTTTAAACTTCAGTCATCTTCAAAGTACTCTCCATTTAATGCAATACGCCTATTGAGACACTTTTTCCACTGCTCAAAACAGATTTGGGGCCGGGCTCGGTGGCTCAGCCTGTAATCCCGCGCTTTGGGAGGCCGAGGTGAGTGAATTGCCTGAGCCCGCGGGTTCGAGACCTGCCTGGGCAACTTGGCTAGACCTCATCTCTACAATAAATCAAAAATTTGCCGGGCGTGGTAGTGCACGCCTGTAGTTCCAGCCACCTGGAAGGCTGAGGCGGAAGGATCGCCGGAGCCCAGCAGGTTGAGGCTGCAGTGGCTGGGAGCGGCCACTGCACTCCAGTCTGGGTGACAGAGTGAGACTCCAACTAAAAACAAAAAACAGAGCAAAACAAAGAAAGATATCTACACGATGGTTTTCTGATAAGGGAAGAGAGTTGGAATGATATGATTTTCCCTTGAAATTTTGCACGTTATAGTTTAAAATGTTCAGAGCAGGAGTGGGGTATGTGCTACTTTTATAGCCAGGAACCTTAAAAGTAATATATATATATATTTTTTAAAGTTTATCCCAAAGAAGACCTCTTGATTTCTAGTGATGACTGATTTGACTCAAGAGCGCCCCCGAGGGTGGTCGACCAGAACTCTGCAGGGGCTCTGGGTGTTCTTGGGGTTGTTCTGGATCCGCTAGGGTGGGTCCCAGAACCACACCCCCAGTGGCGTTGACTGGATGGCAGCCACACCCCAGACTGCAGGGGCAATGGCACTTATAACACATGCCTAGCTCTGAGGTGGGGACTCACTGTGCTTCCACCAGGCTGTTAAGGATGGCCGCCTTCTCCTCACTGAGCTGGTCCAGCTTCTCCTGCATCTCCATGGTCTCCCTCTCGGAGGCCTGCATGGGGGGAAAGGGCGGGACGGCTGCGGGCAGGGCCGTGGGATCGCGGGCGCCCTCCGTGCTCTCCAAGTCCCCGCATGAACAGCAGAGCAGTGGGCCAGATTTCTCATCCTTCCACACGCATCTGGAAGGTAGCGTGGCCCTATGTCCCAGGGCAACGCGCCCAAGTCAGGGACACTGTGTCCATTCGTGTGCTCGCCCTCCATCGTCCCGTGCCCTGGGTTAACGAGTGGGTGCGGTGGGGGTGTCACCTGACCTTCAGCGAGCGCATGAACTCGTTCTCGGTCACCAGGTTGTCCTGCTGCAGCTCCTCTGAGCTGCACCGGTTTCTATTAATCAGCACGTTAAGCTTCTTCAGGTCGTTGTCCAGTTCCTTCGTGTGGCGCTCAATCTCCTTTTGTTCCTTCTTCTCCTGATCGATCTTGCCTGCGGCAGAGAACAGAGGGGTGGGGGTGGGGAGAGAGACCTGGGGACCACACAGCAGCAATGAGATGGGGGGGGGCTTGTTTCTCCCAGTAGCTCCCCGGTCACACACACTGGTCCTTCCAGGAGGGTATATCTTCCTGGCCTGTAAGTTTCCTCATGCTCTTGAGAAAAGGGAGAAGACCCATGTGCTGGGACAGCCTTTGGGTGTAGGAGGAGCGAGCAGTGGGGTCCATCTCCCTCCCCAGGACTCTTGCCGTTCCCTGGACAGTGGGGACATGGCTGGAGCTCCCACACCGAGTCTCCAGGAAAGGGGGGGTCTTTAGCCCTCCGCCCTGCCCCAGCCAAGGTCAGGGGTGTCAAGGGACAGAGAATGACAGATATTCTTATTTATTTATTATTATTGGTTTTTAGGGACAGGGTCTCACTCTGATGCCCAGACTGGAGTGCAGTGGTGTGATCATAGCTGACTGCAGCCTTGACCTCTTTGGCTCAAGTGATCCTTCTGTTTCAGCCTCCAAAGTAGCTGGGACTACAGGCACAGGCCACCACACCTGTCTAATTTTTAAATATTTTTGGTAGAGACAGTGTTTCACTGTGTTGCCCAGGCAGGTCTTGCACACCTGGGCTCAAGTGATCCTCTGGCCTCGACCTTTTAAGTGCTGGGATTATAAGCATGAGGTACTACCCCAGCCTGATATTAAGATGGAAAGTACACAGATGTTCATAATGTGATCATTAACTGGCTGCTCCTCTCAATTCCATTTCCCAGGTCCCCCTGCTTGTCTTACCAGCTTTACTGAATGCTCCAGGGCATGGCCACCTGAGCCCCTTTATCTGCTCTCACTCTGGGTGGTCCCACCCTGTCTCACAACCTGGTATTTCAGCCGCCTCCTGCTTTATGACACTGCGTTCAGCTGACAGCTCCGCAGCATCTTTTGGTGATCTCGACTCACCAAGGGGAGGGCACGAGGCAGCAGGACCTCTGAGAAGTGGCACGTGATGTGTCTGGGCAGAGCGGCCCGACTTCCCATGGGGGACTTGTGGCAGGCCTGACCTGCATGGATTCTTGACCCAAGACCAGGCGGGATGGAGGATGTCTCTGCAGGGGGCCCTGTGCGTGAATGGTGGCCCAAAAAGGACACCCACCTTCCCTGTTTTGGGCACCCCGGCACTTTGGCAGACCCTCTGGTCTTAGAAGGGTGGGAGAGCTTGCCGGGTGGACTTCAGCAAGATGATGTTCCAGGTCACCTCCAGATAGACTCTGAAAACTGTTTCACTGGGACCCTGGCTCTGTGTATGTGCATTGGCCAGGATGACAACTTTGGAAGCTTATCTGTCTAGGAGAGTCCTTGAGGTCTGTGAACTTGGACACGTGTGGTAAATTTTCTCAAACCTCACACTGTGACTGCAAACTGGGCAGCTGGGCAATATGCCAGCACTTTCGTCGTTTGCTTTAAGGCAGTGTGAACGTGGCGGGACATGTCCCTGAGTGGGCTTGTCCCTAGGAGGTGGGCCTCCCCTCCCCCGCCCCTGCAGCTGCTTGTCTGTGAGTCAGCCCAGCACAGGGCACTCACTTTCTATCCTTAGCTTCTTTTGCTCCAGGATGTGAAGCTCCTTCTTGGACGAGTCCAGGGACACCAGCTGCTCCTCACGCTCCTGCGTGATCTTCACCATCTCCTGTTGCAGACGGAGCCAGGTCACCTGGGCCTGGACAATGCTGGCACTGTGCTCCTCGATCAGCTTGGTCAGCCTTTTGATCTCGAGCTCCAGGGGTCCTACTTCTTCTCCCTAGAAGAGATGTTCGTCAAACAGCAAACTAGGCTGGGCTCAGGTGGCCATGCCCTGGAGCATTCAGTAAAGCTGGTAA